>JABUQX010045863.1:20000-28942 GCA_015478945.1 Trachelipus rathkii
TTTCCTTATCAAACTTATAGAGGAACCTATGTATTCAAGTCCTTTGGCTTCAGTCGGTTGGAATCCGTTTTAGGAGACCATCGTTTAGTGGATGCCGAAATCATTGATGTAGACCTTAAAATATGTGATAATACAATGGATGAGGATGAAGACCTATCCAAAAATTTTATGCAAAAAAATGAGACCGTTAATGATATTAGTTTCAAATACAAAAATTTTTATAGTAACAGTGGTAATGTTCAAAAGTGTGAAAGGTGCCGTCAATTTTTTGATGTAGGTCAAAATGGGAGAACGTTGTGTATATTTCATCCTAAAAAAGCTATTTTAACTAATGAAGGAGCATTGAGGTACGTTTGTTGTAATTCCTTTAAGAATGGGGGAGGTTGTCAAGCGTATACATTTCATGTTTATCACCATCTTAGTATCGGAATCAATGGACCCCTTCAGGGATACATATCAACCCAACCTTTGAAAAGACTGCCAAAGGTATTTGGACTTGACTGTGAAATGGTGTTTACTACTCAAGGGTTTGAGGTAGCAAGAACCACATTGGTTGATGTGTTTGGTGAAGTTGTTTTAGACATATTTATTCAACCAGAAGGTATAATATTAGACTATAATACCCAGTTTTCTGGTATAACAGAAGATAGCTTATTCAATGCCTTACCGTTCAGTGAAATGCAAAGTTTATTTCTTCAGTATGTAAGCAGTAGTGATATTTTAGTTGGACATAGTTTGGATGGAGATTTAGTAGTGTTGAAGATTCTTCACAGGCGAGTGGTCGATAGCTCGTTATTGTTCCTAGATATTCCATGTGATATGACCACAAATGGTAGCAGTCCACTACCCAGAAGACAAGCGTTGAAGTCCTTGGTTAAACAACATCTTGGCCAGGACATTCAGGTGCCTGGCACTTGTGGTCATAACAGTAAGGAGGATGCCACCGCCTCTCTAAATTTAGTTTTAAATTAAAGTTTGTGGAGAATTCATTTAAAAGAAGCCCAGAGAGGAGAAAAATATGTCGAGTGTCCTGTGTGAAATTCCTGCTCCCGCCCCTAAAAGCGGTAAAAAGAAAAAAAAAGTTACAAGATCTCCAAAAACTTTTGCCAATTTGCATATATATTGCTACAAATTGATTTTTTTTTGTTTTTAATTGCAATGAGTTGTAATGAAAATTATTATTATTATTATATTATTATTATTATTATTATTATTATTATTATTATTATTATTATTATTATTATTATTATTATTCGTCAATTGTGCTGGTCACAATGTTCAGTTTGTTGAATTGTTAATCGGATTTTATTTTGAGTTTTAATTATTATATTAATTATTATTATTATTATCTATTATTATTATTGCATTATTATTATTATTATTATTATTATTATTATTATAATTACTAATTTTATTTGAAATTAATTATTATTATTATTTTTATTGACCAATATATTTTTTTAATATATGTAACATTTCTAATTTTCCATTTGATTATTATTATTATTATTTTTTTATTATTATTATTATTATTATTATTATTATTATTATTGATTATTATTATCTATGCTTTTTTTTAAAAATTTGAAATTTATTTTACTGACCTGTAATATTTAAAAGAAAAAAGTATCAGGCTTATTGTAGTGTTCTTAAAAATATACTAAATAGTATATATATACCTATATATAATTATATATATATATAATATATATATACTATATAATATTATATATATATACTATATATCTATATATATACTATACTATAATATATACTATATAATATAATATATAATATATATATACTCATATCATATTATATATATATATATCATACATCGTTATATATATATAATATATAATATATATATATATAAATATATATATATATCATATATATATATTATATATATATACATATATTCTATATAAATATATATATATATATATAAAACCAAAAAAACACCGTCCATTTGTGGATTTCTAATTTTTTTTATTTTTTAAATAGTTTTTTGTGATATTTTCATTATAGGCATATTTTTTACGTGATTTTTTAAATAATAAAGAAAATTCTTTACAAAAAGATATATTTAATCATAACCTAATTATTATTATTATTTATACGATCTATTTTATTTATTATTAATTATTAATTATATTTTTATTATTATTATTATTATTATTATTATTATTTATATTATATTATTATTATTATTATTATTATTTTTTTTCATTTTTATTTAATTTTAATTTTATCTTTTTAATTTTTGTCTAATTTTTTTCAATTTAATTTTTGTAATTTTTAATATTTATTTATTTTAATTTATATTATTATTATTATTATTATTATGATTATTAATTATCTGCTTATTTATTATTATTTATTATTATTATTCCATTATTATTATCTTTTATTATTTTATTTATTTTTATTTCTTTATTTTTATTTTTTATTATTATTATTATTTAATTTTGTTTAGTAATTATTATTATTACTTATATTATTTATTATTATTATATTTTATTTACTTTTAAATATTTTGAATTATTACAATACTGTATTTCCGTGCGTTGGAGCTATTCAGCATTATTTCGTAATCATAATTAATGAGATGATCCTTGGCTTGTGAAATCTTAAAGGAAAATCTGTATGCAGTATTAAATTAATTACCGTCATTTATTTGTTTAAATGAACAAAAAAAATTTGAATTTGTTTAAAGTTTGTATTAAGCGCTACTGTTAATCTTATGTTGGATATGGATTGACAAGATTGAATTGAAAGCTTTTCCATTTTGCTCTTTTAATTACACTTTTTATTGGAATTATTTAAAAGCCTAATTATTAGAAATGTGTCAAGATGTTATTAGAAATTTGTCAAGATGTTAATTGAATATTGGCCTAATTTTGGACCCATTTGAAAAGAACGTTATTCCTAGATTGCATTCATCGCAAAACTACAGTGAAGTAACTTGAAAATATTCGCGCTGATTTGACAGGAAGTGGACCCATTATTTGGTGAAAGGAAATTTATTTGTAAGTTTGACTCTGGTTATGAAATATAAAACGTCTACAAAGTTATTACTTACATAAGTTACAAAAAATAAAAATCAAAAGCATTTAATTGGATTTGAGAAAAAACTTCTTCAATAAACAAGTAATAAATTAATTTTTAAGAATGGTTTTACTCAGAATGTGATAGGTATGAGGTTACATATATGAAAAGGGTTTTATGAATACATGAATGATTTTAATGGGGCTTGGTTTATTTTAGACTGCATGTTTTTGTCTAGATTGCTACTTGTAAAATATTGATTTGCTAATTTTTGTTTGCCTGTAGCATTAATAATGACCTAGAATGGCTAAATATTCAGTTGCATTAATTTTTTTATAGTGTTTTAGACCCCTTTTTGAATGGGGTTTTCCTGCAAGTGGCAGTTGTGATTCATGAATAAAAATTGTCTTATTGTGACAGTTGTATGGTATTCTAATCATATTTGTGTAGATTTTTTATTTTGAAAAACTTGAATTGCGTGCATGATTAAGTATCGATAGTGTTAAATCATTGACTGCCATTTTAAACCATCCTGAGTGCCTAGAGTGGGACAGTTTTTGATAGTCCCATGAGACTTTTATTCATAATTTCTTATGTACTTGATAGACCTGTTGCAATGTAAATATATAGCCTATATTGTGACTAAATGGGATGCACTTTATTTAGAATAACTATCGACCATACAATTTGTTGAATTATTTTTTTTTACATGTTGGCTCCACTCTCGGGCAAGACCCTTTTCAAGGAGGGGGTTGAATAGAAAAATTAATAATAATAATAAAAGAATTTCCAAACCTAAAATAAATTTTCCGATGAGGTCAAACGGAGGAGGATTAAATGCAATAGGAAAAACAGAAGTTGGTAAGTTCCACAAAACAGGTGGCTAATAATTAGGGCACCACAACGAGCAAATCTAGAACTTTAAATCCTCGCACAAAATTCATGCTCGAGCAAGGCATCCCATGAGTTACGAGGGATTCGCAGTGGTGGTGGTGGTATACGAGAGGTTTACTACCTCGAGCACCTGTCGTTGTAGTACTTATAGTATATAGTGCCCCAACGTAACATCGCAGGGGTAGCTTAGTAGTCTTTTAGCCTTCGACTCAATCCTACCCAAAAGGAGGGTGCATCCGGATCCCACCCAAATGTGGAAACTACTTTATACATGGGCGGATTAGACCCTTATATAGCTGGAGTAACTGTTCGAAAGGAAAAAATTCCTGCAGCTGCTTTGAGGCAGCCTTAGCACCGTTGTGATATGAGGTTTCCAAGACAATTTGTGGTTTATATTCAGACCAAGAATATTTGTTGTCACAGGTGAGACATTAGAGTCGTCGAAGGAAATAGGAAAGTTGGGACGTTTTAGAAAGGGAGACGTGAAAGAGTTGATTTTTAAAAAAGTTGAATTTCACAAGGTTGAGGTGACTCCTCTTGGAAATCTCATCTAGATCTGCAGAAATAGTTTCAGAAAGTTGCAGACGAGAAGCACTTCTAGATGCAAAAGTAGGGAGCATATTTAAATGGAAGAATGGAGTGTTGAATCATCGGCAAAAGAGTGAACAGAGTTAGAAGTGCAACAGAGAAGAATATCGATGATAAAAAGCAGGAATAAAGTTGGTGATAAAACCTAACCCTGTGCAACACCACAATTGGAAGGAGAGGAGAGTTATCTTCTTTAACAAGCGATATGGAACGATCTGAAAGAAAACTAGACAGGAGTAAGCAAGGAGGAGGAGGAAACCCAAAGAAAGGGAGCCTAGAGAGTAGTGACACGTGCCATACCCGGTTGAAAGCTTTCAATATGTCAAGGGCTACCACACAAGACCCCCCCCCCCACAAAAAATAAAATAAAATTATATATATACTTATATATTATATATATATATATATATATATATATATACTATATAATATATATATATATATATAATAATATATATATATATAATATAATATATTATATAAATTTTTTTTTTCTTTCTTCCTTCACCTTCCTCTTTGCCCAGATGGGCGGTTAGGTGCTGTTACAAGCATTCTGAAAAGCAAAAGCAGTAGAGAACATGGACAAACGTCGAAAAGAAAGCGCCCAGCCTTACCGCCCCTCAGTACCATTAATTAGTGAGAGCTCGTTACAGACAGAAAAATCCACCCTAGAGCATCATAGGACCGCGACGGACCCTCGACTATGATAAATCGTCAATGTAAGGGTTCATCCCCTAGGCCCAAAGGTGGGCCACAACCATGCCCCCATACAAAACCCTCCATTCTCTCCTATTATGCACTTTATCTCGCCTCTGCAAACTCACATTCTCTCCTTCAGACATTCGTTCACCGACTCAATCCACTTTCTCTTCGGTCTCCAGCCGGTCGGTTCCCAACACACTTCTTCCACTATACATCCGCTTAACCAAACCGACTTATCCATCATCCTTTCCACATGAACCAAACCATCCTCAACATACTTTCATTTATCTCTCTCATTTACCCCTTTCTTCACACCACACCACTCTCTAATACGTTCATCCCACATTATAATTTCTTTTCACACCTAGCATGCCCTAAGATTCCCTATATATAATATATATATATATAATATATATTATATATATATATATATACTATATATATATATATATATATATAACTAATATATATCTATATATATATATATATATATATACTATATTATATTAATATACTTAATAAATATATAAGATATATATAATATATATATATATATAATTAATATTATTATATATTATAGATAGTTATATATATATTAACTACTATATTATATTTATATATATATACATCAGAATATACATATATATATAGTATATATATATATATTATATATATATATATAATATATATATATATATTATTATAGTATATACTATATATACTGTATATAATATACTTATAATATACTTATATTCTATATTATATATAAATATATAAAGTATATATTAATATACTATATATATAATACTATACATACTAATGTATATATATATATATAATTATATATAATATATATATATATATATAATAAGTACCATATAGTATATATATTTTTACCTACTATAATATACTATATACTATATACGTATATATACTAATATACTCATATATTAAATACCTCATATACATATATATTATTATATATATAGTATATACTTTATCTTATACATATATAAAAATATATAATGATAATATATATAATATATAGTATGATATAAATATATTTACTTATATGTAATATATAGTAATATATGATATAATCCTAATACCAAAACTAGTGCTCTTCCACGGAGCTATAGCCTAATAATATATATACTATATATTATATAATATATATTATATAATATATATATATATATATAGTATGACTATATATATATAATACTATTATACGTAAATATATACTATATACTATATACCTATATAATATATATATATTACTATATTATATATATATTATATATATTAGTATATATATATATATATATATATATATATATATATATATATGGGCGGGGGCAGGGGGGGACTATTGATGAAATCAACTATGGTCAGTCGGATTTCATTGTGGCTAATTTTACGGATTTATATATTTGGAAAACTTTCTTACCATGTCAGACCTCGTTTTCTTAAGGCAGGCATTCTCTTAAGTTTAAATTATTTTATTTTTTTATTTCAATTTGCGTATTATGACTATCATAACCTGCTTGTTACTACTATCATATTTACATGTATTTTAGTTATAACAATTTGTAGTTTTCTGAGATATTAGTTCACTATTCCTTGATTCTGTATGATTTTGTGAAAAAGTGATAATGCTGCCCATTTAAAACTCATTTAATGGAGAAACAGGTGATATGAGACTAATAAGTAAGGAGACATGATGAGCTGCTTAATAAAATTATATTGTCAAGAGTCGTGAGCTATATGATTTTTCTTTGTCCTATTCTAGAGAGGGAAACTAACTAACTACGTGTAATTGCTCTCTAGGATTTTGGACAGGGGTCGAGTCCTGGCCCTTGTTTCTCGAAACACATTCGCTCTATCGAGAACCTCAGAAGTGGTTTGTGGTCAATTTGTAGCTGAAAAAAAAAGCCCTAAGTCGTCTTCTAACTTAACCATTTGTAGGCTAATTTACGTCAATGAGAAACTTGCTTGGTTGAATGCCAAATGTATTATAGTTGTGTGAGATTTTTGAGAAGATTTATATTTTTTTTTATAAGATCCTCGAGGAAGATCCATTGTCAGCTGCATCAAGGTTACCTCTTTATGCTTATTTAAAAAAGTTACTAAAATAAAAATAAGTTCACAAAATTAGTAAAAAAAAAAAATAAAAAAAAAAAAAAAAAATGAAAAACAAGCTACAATCATTTCATTATCAAAATAAAACGGGGAAAAAGTAATCTATACTCATATACCTATATATAGTATATATATAGTATATATATAATAATAATATATATACTATATATATATATATAATATAATATATATATATAACTTATACTATTATTATATATATATATATATATAATAATAATAGTATATACTATATTATATTATATTATATATATATATATATACTATATATATATATATATATATTAATAATATATATATTAATATATATATATATATATACTATTACCTAAAAAATATGATATATATTATTATATATTATGATAATATATATATATATATATATATATATATATATATATATATATACTTATATTATATATATACTATAGACTTTTAAGAAATATCATTGCAAACATATGTTATATTTAATATATATATAATAGTATATATATATATTTATACTTATATATATATATTAGTATACTAGTATTATAGTTATTATATATATATATTGCTTATACTATATATATATACTATATCATATATATATAAATAGATATAATTATATATATATCTATATATATATATATATATATATATATATATATTAGTCATTTCAAGGTTTTTTCTTATAATTTTTGTTAAAAATATATTAACTGAAAACAAAGGCTAGGAAATAAATCAAAAAAACATCTGTTAATGAAGGGTTCTGTGATAGTGTTAACAAGCTGAACATGTTAATGATGTATAAAAAACTTGAACAATACAAAAAATTTACACTTTGTGAAGGTTTTAGCCTTAAAAATATGGATTGAAGTATACAGTCGATGAAAACGGGTGAAGAAATTGGTTGAGAAGGATGAGATTGGTAAAAGGAGATGTATGGTCTTCTCAATGGAGGGTAGTTTGTTTTTAAAGCTATTTTTTTTTCCTTTAGCTTAAAGGATTATAATTTGGAGCAGGAAAAGTTTCTTGGTTAAGAAAAATCCTTTACCAAACTTCTTGAAGGAGGAGGCACTCGGTCATATATTTTTTTAAATAATCATTTTCCAGGCTGAGCAGTTTTAATTTGAAATAACAAATGATTTCGTAAGAGTAGAAAAATCTTGTGTTAAATTCTCTTTAAAGAGGAGGTGTGTGCATTGTCATTTATTTTTTTAAACTCATTTTCTCTTTCCAGATAGGATAGTTTTAATTTTTATCTCAAAAATTCTCGTGAGTAGGAACAGATAATTCCTTTATTAAAATCTCTTCAAAGGATGGGTGGTATACAATGTCTTATTTAATTTTTTATTTCTCCAGACAGAACTGTTTTACTTTGGACTACAAAAGATTTCGTTAACAAAAATAAGAAATCCTGCAGAGGTAATATCGAGTATGACCACGCACAACACATCTGTTGGAGTCCAGACTCGAAAGCTTTTATTATATTTAAAGCTATCGAAAGTGGTATTGATGTTTATAAGTTGAAGAAGAAACAAGATGGACATTTAGGAGAAATACAG
>JABUQX010045864.1:0-2500 GCA_015478945.1 Trachelipus rathkii
TATGGGGAGACAAAGCGTTCTCCGTATCATCAGTACATCGATAGAGCGTTTGAGTAGCGAGGCGTTGGACCAGAGTTCAATCCCTCCTACGGATCCTTTAGGTAGTAATTACCTAGAGTACTTCCCATCTAAGAATAGGGCAACGCCCGTGAGGTAGGAACTTGAAAAATCAAACACAGATTAACAATAGCTTTGCAAGTCTGATCAAAATAATAAAATAAAATCTTTCCCATTAATTAACATGCAGAATCAAGCTTCACGTTTATAATTTATATTCTTTTATTTTTATAAGGTGCAAAAAAAAAAAAAAGCTGAGCTGAGCTGAGCTGAATGGTATGTTCATTCTAACTGTATCTGTAGCGTCTGTAGTACAAGTTCTTCTGCTATCCCTACTTACACTTTCGAAACTCGTGTTTTCGGTAAGTCGGATTTTAATTCGATAGTGCTTTGATATCTTTCCTCTTGCTGGAAGGTACCGTAAGAATCCCTCTCCATTATTAAATTGAGGTCGTATATATATATATATATATATATATATATATATATATATATATTATATTATATATATATATATATTAATATATATATATATATATATATCATATATAATATATATTATAAATATATTATATACTATATATATATATAATATATAATATATATAAGTTATATATATATATATAGTTATATATTATATATTATATAATTATAAATATTTATAATATATTATATATATATATAAATATATATATTAGTATATATATATATATATATATATATATATATATATATATATATATATATATATATATATATATAGTAGCAGAAGGAAACCGGGGATAGCCAAACAGCGATCAATATTTCTATAGCGTCACAGAGGGCCACTGAGAGCCCAGGAATTGCGTCATCAATATGATGACGTAAATTTTTTGATTTTGATTATTTTTGTGTTGTTGTTGTTTTTGTTGTTGTTGTTGTTGTGTTGTTGTTGTTGTTGTTGTTGTTGTTGTTGTCATGAGTGACAGTAATATAATCATCTAGCATACGTGAATTCTTCATTTTTCGCAATTCTAACTTATGAAACTTGAGAAAGATATTTTATCTGAGTCACGCCCTTAACAAAAAATTTATACTGTGTAGGTTCAAATATTCCTGATCTTTACACCTTTGCTATATTCTAATATCCAATGTATTCATACATATAAATGTTTAAAAAAGATTAAAATAAGTTGCTTACAATCATGCAGATATGACTGTTCTCCAGTGGTTTAAGATATTACAGGACTTAAATTTTTCGCTAACCCATGCGTCGGCGTGTTGAAATATACAAAGTTATTCGTCGAAGTTCACAAAAACATGTAAACCATCAGAATAACCTAAGTAATCACAGCATGCAAAATATTCGAAACCCCAGCTTTTTTTCTATATACGATTGAGACATTACTATCCGGGATCTTGATTTCCCACTCCACAATATCATCTATAGCTGTGGATCACGCGGGAGTGTATGTGTTTGAGTAGAGTTTGATTTATTGACTAACTGATAATTTTACTTCATAAACATAGAAGGAAATGAAAAAATTTTGCAAAAATATATCAAAATGGCTTTTTAAATAATTTTATGTTATGTTCGTACAAAGAAAATATTTTTATAAAATGAATTTATTTTTATATTAAGTTTACACATAATGTATGTTTAAATATGACTTAATGCAGTAAAACAGTGGCACGTAGCCGGCTGGGAAGGGACTGAGATGGGGTATTTGCGCGTATTGCTTTGGCTGCTTTCCTAACATTACTCAAATTGGTCAATATTTGTGTAAATAGAATAATAAAAAATGTTATATAATTTGTGTTATTGTTTCAACTCCAAAAAGACCATTATTTTTATTACAGGAAAGATATTTTCATCATTTAAGTTATACATAGGTTTGTTTCAAATAATTGACTTAACACGCAATAAAGCAAGTAACGCCGCATAGCCGGGATTTGAAGGGAGAGGTTTGGAGAAAGGTGTAGTTTACGCCAATTGCCTTTTACTGCTTACACATTAGGGTCAAAAAAAAAAAAAATAAGAAATATTTAATAAGAAATTAACAAGTAAAATATGATGTTTTATTTTTAGAGAATCTAAAGAAATATAAAATGTTCCTGATTGAAAAGAACATGGAGTGGTGTACATATTTTAAAAGTCATGGTTAAAAGGAGAGGAATAACGAAAGCGGATTTATAATTAATAAGTTGTATGGGCTAATATAGCATGTTAAACAATGTTAGGGTTGGCTAAAGATGAAAAAGATAGGTAGAATTACAGAGGCCGTATAATTAACAAGTCCTTTTTGCTAGGTTTCATTATATTAGTTGCTTAGAGACCTAGTTGTCAATATACTGGCCTGATCTTTACGGATATATCTAGGGGAAATTAATAGCTGACATAACATAAAATTTCATTTATGTTGAAGAACGCCCAGTTGGATGGGTGTGATCCCCACTAACAGTG
>JABUQX010045864.1:12500-20590 GCA_015478945.1 Trachelipus rathkii
ACTTACACTTATACACACATTCAATATGACACTTAACATCCATTCACTATGGCACTTACCATTTACACCATAGAACCTACATTACACCTTATACACACACTTACAAACACACTACCACCGCTTTTGATTGCCACTAATCTGTTTCGCCGCAAGCCCTTTTGTATTCTACGGTACAATTTTTGATGGCTCAGCATTATTGATGCCTCAACCTTTGATGCCTCAACTTTAATGGCTCCCAATCACCGTAAGGAGTATCTAGTGATGTTTCTATTAGTGTTTCTATGAGTATTCTTAGTCTTATGAGTGCCAGGTGAGTGCCAGGTGAAGTGCCAGTGAGTGCCATGAGTGCCAATGAGTGCCCAAGTGAGTTGCCAATGAGTGCCCAAGTGAGTGCCACATAGTGCCAAGTGAGTGGCCACATAGTGCCAACTGAGTGCCACTTTTTTCAAAAGCTTTTCTAGCCTCCCCTGAGCCTAGAATAGCCCTTATGGGTGTCTACCCCTAGTTTATAAGGTATGAGGAATCGAATGGTGTATATTACAATCTGCTAGAATGCTTTCTACTATGAGTTAGTATTTTTCTAACACTTATACATGACAAGAATATATATCTAAAGAGTTACACAAGTTGAGACCGTGACCGCAAACGTTTCGAGTCCGCCTCCGCAGTTCAGCCCTCCGCGAACCGCCGCCGCGTGCGCCCGCAGGCGCAATTTTTTCCCGCCCGCCTCGTGCGCCCGCAGGCGCAATATTTCCGCGTAACCGCCGTCGCGTGCGCCCGCAGGCGCCATATTCCGCGTATCCGCCGCCGCGTGCGTCCGCAAACGCCGAATGAAAAATATGATATCAATGTAAACTATTCAAAGAATTTCCTTTCAAATATATACTATAAGTCATTCATTTTTACTACAATTGTAAACGAAATTTTTATTAAAAACATATACTTTTACATACCTTAAAGCAGTAAATCAGTAAATCAATAGAGGTGTTATTACCTAACACCTAGGGATTAGTTATGCTTTTGTTTTACTGCTTTACTGCTTTAACTCTCTGCTTTTCTGCTTTAACTCTCTGCTTACTGCTTTAACTCATATGTTTAACTGCTTTAACTCATATACATTACATACCTTATAAGCAGTAAATCAGTTAAATCAATAAGAGGTGTATACCTAACACCCTAGGGGATTTAGTAACACTGCTTTTGTTTTACTGCTTTACTGCTTTAACTCATGTTTTTACTGCTTTAAACTTTCTGCTTTACTGCTTTAACTTAAATGTTTTACTGCCTTAACTCATATATTTATTAACATTACATACCTTAAAGCAGTAAATCAGTAAATCAATAGAGGTGTTACCTAACACCTAAGGGATTAGTATGCTGTTTTACTAGCTTTAACCTGGCTTTACTTTCTGCTTTACTGCTTTAAACTTTCTGCTTTATTTCTCTAACTTTCTGATATAATCTTTTAAAACTCATATAATTATTAACATTATGTTTTTTTTTTTATTATTTTTTTTTTTTTTTTTTTTTTTTTTTTTTTTTTTTTTTTTTTTTTTTTTTTTTTTTTTTTTTTTTTTTAATACTTTTTTTATTTGTAAATTGTAATGTAAGAATAAAAACACACCAGAGTTTCTGTTATATAAACATTTTATTTTAAATAAAATTGTAACGAAATTTTTATTAAAACGCTTTTTATAATATACGAGTTTTTAAAGGGAAAGTAAAATCGCGGTTTTTTCATTTTAATAGCATTATATTTACAAATCAGAAACTATAAATCATTGACATAAATTTTTTAGCATCCACTATGTTTACAAGTTGTATTTTCTACACATATCCTTGTATTTAAAAAACATGATAGATGTAAATAGAATTACAAATTAGTGACTCCACATAAATGGAATATAAGGTTGAACAAGAGTAAGACATAGTTTTTTACACAGCTTACATTATTAATGTTTAACATAAGGTAATATAATGATTATTCAATATAAATTTTAAGTTCAAAGAATCAATTATGTGAACAGTATCGTTTTTTGCTCTATAAACGGAAATCCAATGTCCTGTTGAGGTGATGTGACGAGGCAATGTATTGAATATGAAGCAGGTATCCTTCTCCAACTTTACAGAGTTTATTTCGTTAATAGCAAACACTCCTAAAAAGCGAGGTTCATTTTTAAACACCGATTTTATTTCCTCTTCATTCATCTTTAATAATTCAAAAGTACGTTGCGTACTCGGTCAATTTCAATGAGTTGAGGATGCTCAAGATAGACCACTACAGTGATGGGTGATTGTAGAATCGATCCAAAAGAGAGACTTAGTCCTAAGGTTCCCTTTCTCAAAATGTTTAAATGATAGGCGTTACAAGCTGAAAGGTCTGCAGTAAGATCATAGGCGTATAAATTACTATTCTTTGCGTATTCTTCAAGATTTAAGCCTGTCCCACTATCATTACATGATACAGTATTGGCTATTAAGTCGTAAAAAGGTCGAGTACAGAGAGATAGGTCTCCGTTGTATAACATTTCATAATCACGTCCGTGAGGCAGTCCATTCACATGTAAACTGATACCTCTAAGGCCGAAAGGTGTGAATTTATAGGGTGACTTTTTATAATTCCCGGAGTAGGCTTCATGTTCCACAATCCCTATTATTACTTTCTGTGGTAAATTTCCGTTCACAATGTTAGGGATATTGATACTCGATAACCCTTGAGTGAAATTAAATATCTTGGTTTCAACTCTCTTAATAGGATACTTTGCTGTAGTGTTGATATTTAGCTGTAGTATTCAAAAGCGAATTTTCAATTTCCAAATGACGCTGTGGTGATATTTCACTGTTGTTGAATACATTGATTATTTAGAGTTTCGGCTCCATTATTCAGTTTTGTAAAGAGCGAGGTTTCTGGAGCCCTCATATATCATTTTGTATGTCTTGTCTGTGGACTTTTTATTTTAAGAGCAAATTTAGGATTTGACCGTGATAAAATGATTCTAGTATCTACAGATGGTAGAATGAGTCTTTCTTGAGAGAAGATATCACCATTTAATCGACCGTAAAATTCATAAGTATTATTTATGACTTTAGCTGCTTTATCTATATGTGCAGCTTCATCTTTGAAACTATAAAAACCACATGATTGGAGATGAGACTGTTTAGCGTCGTCTGAATAATTTAAACAAATGCTCTATATAGCTTCTATAAGGATAATTAGCCGCTGATGCACCCTAGTGAAGTTCGTTAAAGATAGAACTTCACCTGGTTTGAACATGTATACAGGAAAATTTTGATTCTGTATATTACTATATGGGTCATCAAAACCCGAAGGAAGATCTGTAGCCGTCTAGTTTGTGATTTTCCGTTTTTACATATTAGTAAGAAAATTCACATTTAGAGGGTCTTAGGGTATCTTGTGATTTCGAGGATAGTAATATTGAATATTGTATCTCTTATTAGAGGAACATCTGTATTGGTAATTGAATGCAAAGGATTAATACTGATAAAGTTGGAGTCGCTAACGCTAATCTGTGTAGGGTTCATGGAGAAGAGATCCAATTCACTCTTACAACAATCAGGACTAGAAGGATGAAGGAAATGCATCTTGTATGTGCGAGTTCTGGTCGTATAATGAACATTTTCATGAAAAACATTACTTATATACAGTAATACACACCTCGTATAAAAGTTATCAGTTAGTAATTAAATAGCAAATACATCAATACATTTTTTCTTTAGAGTTTTTTTCCGCTTAGTCCTTTTTTCTTTATGACAATTCTTGATCCGTTTTGATCCTTGTTGTTCTCTGATAGCTATTTTTATAGCGTTTCGTGTAGTTTTTTTAACGAGCTTAACATTCATCCTAACAGTTCTTCTCGATCTGAAAATGTGTCTTATATCTCTTGTTTACTCGTGTACGAGGTAATATTTCCTGCAACAATCTGAGTATTATATCATATGCTTGTTTTTTATTTTAGCTTTTTTGACCTATATTATTTTTTTTTTTAAATGTGTTTTGGTTATGGTTTTTCGTTGTTTTGTCTGGTTTTTTTCATTTCTTTGATTTTTTTGTTTGGTTTGTTTTTTTTGTGTTTTTGGGTTGTGGTTGTTGGTGATGAGGAGTAGAGAGAGTGGTGTGTGTGTGGTTGTGGTGTTTGTTGGGGTGGTGTTTTGAGGGTTTGTGGGTTTTGGTTTTGGCGTTGTTCATTGTTGGTTCCATGGTGGGTGCGGTTATGGTTCTTGGTGGTGTAAGTAGTTATATTTATGGTGTCGTTTGGAGTTCTGGGTGGTGTGTTTCTTAGACTGGTGGTGTTGGATGGTTTGGGTTGCGGTTGGTTTGGTAGTGTATGTGTTTGATGAGGGTGGAGAGTGAGGTGTTGTGTGTTTGGTGCTTGGTGCAGGGTGTGTGTTTGTGTGGGTGTTGTTGGAGTTTGTGTGTTGTAGTGTTGCTCTGTGTCAGCATACTAACATACCCTCTGGCATTTATTGATACCTGGGGAGTTGTGGGTGGTGTGTTGTGGGTGGTTTGTGTGTGTTGTGGGGTGGTGTGGGTTGTGTTTGGTTTCTTTTATGTGATATGTGTTAGCATTGTTTGGTGTTGTTTTGGGTGTTTGTGTGGGTTTGTGTGGTGCTGTGTGGGATTTATTTTGGGCTCTTTTTGATAGTGGGTGGTTGTGTGTGGTGTGGTTGGTTTTGGATGGTTGTTGGTGGTGGGTGTGGTTGTGTTGTGCATGGGTTGTGTTGTTGGGTTGTGGGGGGTGTGGTCTGTGTGTGTTGTCTGTGGTGTTTTTTGGGGTGTTGGTGTGGTTGTTTGGTCTTTGTGTGTTTGGGTGTGGTGTTGTTGGTGTTTTCTCTTTGGCTTGCTCTGTTGTGAGTGTGTGGTTGTTGTTGTAGTGTCACGTAGTGGTCTTCTTAGTATGCTATCTTGTTTCATGGCTGGTGAGTTGAGTGTGTGTTTTTATGTGGAGAATGAAATGTTATACCTTTTGACGTGTTTAGCAATCTCTCTTGTTATTATTATATTCCATTATGCTGTAATTTTGACTTGCATCGTGTTTTGGTCTTGGTTTCTAGGGACTGTGAGACTTTTGTTGGGTGTGGGGTGGTTGGCCATACATGCAACCGTATGTAAAGGGGAAACAGCGATTCTCTTCTACATCTTTTAATAATGCACGCTACGAGTCAAAATTTTGATTCGCTATTCAGAGGTAGATGAACAAAATAAGTAAAATTTATAAACTTCACTTCTCTTAGAAAAAAGACAAAACTTCTAAAGTTCCTTTAGTATTACCCACATATTGATGATCAATTATATTTGTATATACATAAGCCATACCTGGATGATTGAGCATCTCGGATGGGGTACATGTATAATGCAGTACTCGATCTGCTTCATCTTTTTGTTCATGGGGAGTCATGCGGTTATTCTCCACAGATAGTATAACCCTCTTCAACATAGTAGGGATATCATGAAGTATATCCAACTCAGCATCACGTCTACGAATATGTTTACGCTGCCATGGTGATCGTTCGAGAAAAAACATGTCCCGGTCTCGTAGGTTTACATTTACTTTTGAACTTAAAGATATTATTACTTTATCTTCATAGGTACGCATTTCAGTTTTGTATACCAAGTCCTTACACATAATACTCATATCAAAGAGAACGTTTAAATGACTAAAAATAGCAGGCACCGATTTAAAATATGACCTCCGCAAAGTAAATTCTTCAAAGAAGTATCTTTTGTAGCAAATGTTGTCGTATTCAGCTTTTTGGCAATTGTAGTCCTTTTCAGATAACGAGTATCTTCCACTTGTAATATAGTTTCAACACATTCTACACTTCTGTACACCCCCATCCAGAATAGATTGTGAGGTAAATTTTCTATGTCCGTATTTAATATCATTTCACATAATCCTACTTCGTATGCCTCTCTTTCAAGTTGTATAGGATTCATTAACACAGTTGTAAAATCCGAGAGTTTATTATCAGGATGTAAATAAACTTTGGATGTTACATCCGTGAGTTTATTATCAGGATGTAAATCCAAGGAGGCTGAAGAAGGCAGAGTTATATAAAAGTGATCTACACTCTCCATGATTATAATGACAACTGATTAATGATTCTTAACTTCACTTGCTTTTATATAAGTATTAAACTTGGCAGGATATCCCCTCCATTTCACAAGTAACTGCTTATTTTTTCCTTTACCTCTCGTAGCTAATATTTTTTCAATTTTATATTCATGAGTTACAGGATTGAACCTTACTTTTTGTATTTCTTGTTTATAAAATCCGCCTTTTATTTTTTCACCATTTAAATCTTTCAGATAATATAACTTTAAACTATCACGACTGAATGGTCGGATATTGTGCACTTTAAAAACTTCAGTAGTCCAACCGGATTCATATCCTTTTCTAAACCTTTCTTCTGTTCGAGATACTCTTACATAGTCATTCACCTTTATTCCTGAATTATCTTTTATTTTGTTTTCTTTTTCATGTAGATGGGTTCTACGGCCTCTAGTTTTTGACATTTCTAAAGGAGTTGACTTTATAGTTCTATGGTAAGACCTGTTATAAGAATAAGCCAGATCGTCCAGTATATCAATATATTTAAAAGTATTCATTTTAGTAAAATACCTATGCATGCGTTCTTTAATAGTACGTTGGACTCTTTCAACTATTGCCGCTTTGTTTACGGAAAATGTATTGTAATAGCTTATACCATACTCCCAGAGCAGCTCCTGAAACTCTCGCCCCTTGAATTCCATTCCTGAATCTGTCCAAAATGATTTAGGTGTTCTCCGCTCGTCCTCTATAATTTCAAGTACAGCATCGGCAACTGTAGCTGATCTTTTATCTTTTATTGGCTTCAACCACAAGTATCTAGAGTATACGTCAATTGTAAAAAGTATATATTGAAAGCCTTCATTATAAGAGCTGTATTTAATCATTTCCGATAAATCTAACTGCCATATGCTATCGAGCTGCGGAGATATGGTTTTCCGTGTAGGAAATTTTTTTCTTACAGGTTTATGTAGAGTAAATGCCTCTTCACCCTCTAAATATGCTTTTAACTCTTTTTTCCAGGGCTGCGGAGTCGGAGTCGGAGCCGTGGAGTCGGAGTCCCAACCGCCAAAACTTTTTGGCATCCCTCACAGATTGAATATACTTATCACTACTCCTTCGCTCTCCATGATTGTCTCAGACACACGCACACCGTGTAAGCGTTATAATATTATATATTAATTTATATTTATATATTTTTATATATATATTTATACTATATATATTTATATATATATATATATATATATATATATATATATTGTCACAATGTGATATTAGGTCACAAGGGTTAAAGAAAGAGAAAAAGATTTAAAATAACATTTATTTATACACAAACATTATAAATATATAATATAATACTATACATTCACAACTCCAACTATATATAGTATATATTATATATATTATATATATATATTAGGTCACAAGGGAATACCGAAGCCAAAAAGATTTAAAATAACATTTATTTATACACAAACATTACAACTAAATAAATATGTGATAATACATAATTACGATTTAATCCAACTATGCCTATTATAAGGTGTTTTTCTTGTTCGTCCTCTTGCAACACGTTTAAATTTATCTGATGCGTAAGAAGTGCCTGATGGACTTGAATCAGGTCTAGGCGTAACGGGGATATTATCTAAGTCTGCTAATCGCGTTGTATTTAAGATTAAACTTCTGGGAAAATTAATAGTCTGAAGTTCTTGTTTGATATCATTCCATCCTTTTACAGGGCCTTTCTTCCAGTTACGTGAGAGATCAGCTATCAAGTCCACAATATTTGATCCTTTAACTATTTCATCATCAATTACGATCTGCCCTGCTTCATTCAAAGTTAATTGGTCTTTTAAAATATTATATAAAGCTATTCCTGATTTACGCACTCTAATAGGTAAGCTCTCCTCTAGGATATTTTTAAATTTATCTTCATTTTTAATACATATTCATTAGGAATATCTACATTATCGGTTAGCGGAATACGTAGGGATGGATGTAGATGCAAGTCTTTAAGAT
>JABUQX010045865.1:0-12500 GCA_015478945.1 Trachelipus rathkii
GCTGAGATCAAAGATCACCCTTAAACTTCTGAGTACAGACGCAGGTACGACTACAAGATACGCCTAACCTGTCGCAAAATGCCTAGCCGTGATTGAAAGGATTACCTCCTTCAGGTGCCTCTCACCACACCCATAGAAACACGCATTTATTTCCACCCGGTGGAAGTCTCTGCTTTCTGATGATAAGACTCCAAATATGGAGGTATCGAATAATATATATATATATATATATATATAGATATATATGTTATATATATATATATAGTAAGATATATATATATATATATATATATATATATTATATAAGATATATATATATATATATATATATATATATATATATATATATATATATATATATATGTGTTTTACAGCTCTGATGCAGTTTTTTTTAGATCTGCTAAGTAAACTTAATAGTAATTAACTTTCGATAAATGTAAAAATATTATTACTAATTTAAAAAGAAATTCTAACTAGAAGAATCAAACAAACTTTAAAGCAATTAGATAAAGAATTCAGCAATCTAATAGGGCAAAGTGAAACACTGAAGCAAATAAAAACAAAAAATTATAAATAAAAAGGAGAGTAAAATTAATATATTTATCTTTAAATTATAATTTAGAGTTTTTGCCTGAAAATTTTGTGTCTAAAGCAATCAGCGAAGATCATGATAAAAGGCACATATTTGTGAATAGGACGCTCATTTGGATATAAAACAGAGTTTTGTGTCTCCATCGCATCAATCAGGCAGAATGAAGCGCATCCTCACTGCTCTGTTTGCCAAAAACCAAACTTCACAGAAATAAGTCCTAATTACGGAGTTTATAAAGAAGTTAATATTGAAGTTTGAGTATCCATGTTGATATTCTCAAACACCTAATACTAAGGATATGGGTACCGCTTAATTTATCTGACCTCTAAGCAGTAAGCAACCCGTTCGCGGTACTTAGGAAATAAATTGTGAGAAATCTGAATGGATTATTTATTCCAAGAGCTTATTTCAGTTTATTATTCCTAGTATTTATCAATAAAGATGCAAAAGTCACTGTCACCTAAGCCTGATAAGTCTGGTAGAGCTGTAAATGAATTTAACACTGAACGGAACTGTATTTTAAATCCCTTCAAGCGAACTGGCTGTTGTAGGTCTGTATAGGATTCAAACTGGCTTCATGCATGATGTAAGGCGGTAAGAACACAGATTGATCCTGATCTGAGCCTCTACCTATGGTGCTGTTTACTGAGGTTCCTGCCAAAGCCAACAAAAGACGGAACCCAATCTTCAATTGCTGCTGGGTCAAATATCGATACTGAGGGTTATTGACTGCTGGATGTAATCATAGATACATTTAAGTACAAGCAAACCATACTCCTTTTTTTAGTGACTGTTCCGCTTACATATAAATATCGTCATATTTAAAAGCAAAGACTATTTGAAGCAATCCATGTTAGTATGAGACGAAATTGAATGAGTAATCAGCACTCACGATAAGTTATTTCCAGTTACAAGAGTTATTAAACAGACCACCACTGAGAAATGAGAAAACCATTGAAAGGTATTATTTTCTGGACAAAGGCACAGCTCACCAGTATCGGTCGAGGAAGCCCAGAGTAGCTGAAATGGAAACGAAACGATCTGTGATTCGAACTCCGAGCGAACGGGTTGCTGTAGGTTCAGCATAGAAATCACTGGTTTGAGTTTAAGACAAAGC
Source organism: Trachelipus rathkii (assembly GCA_015478945.1). Taxonomy (NCBI): domain Eukaryota; kingdom Metazoa; phylum Arthropoda; class Malacostraca; order Isopoda; family Trachelipodidae; genus Trachelipus; species Trachelipus rathkii. The sequence continues at coordinate 1,710 of JABUQX010045865.1, forward strand.
TGTGTAACATATATTAGTAACTTAATAAATTAAAAAGGTATTTAGAAAATACTACCAAAAAATAGATAACATTACATAAAACAATAACCTAACTTTTTTTCAGATGGTAAAACACTCATTTTAAAGTGTTCCACGTACTATAAAAAGGCCTCATCAGAGCAAGCAGCACCATAGTTGTACTAATATTTTATTCTCCAACTTTACAGCCACTTCTCCCCTATCCTAGGACACCATGATATACTGTAGAGTCACTGTATACAGGCCACAGCAAAAAGACTGCTTGACACTAATGTTCTGATTTATTACTATTTGTAAGACCTCAAGAACTCACAAAGACGAGTCTAGGCCAATCAGAGCCTAAAAATATTTTTAAACTTGTAATTTTCTGTCATTGGTCCTTGGAGGCCTGAAAATGGTTGTTATGAACCCAAGCTGAAACAAAAAAAAGCCTGAGCCTTGAGTACTTAGTCTATTAACAGCAGGACCTAAGTAATTCTGCTCAACGGCACAAAAGTTCTGTTTAAATATCAGATTTAAAATTATAAATTAATTTTATAATTTAAACATTTCCTTGAATGACAAGTAATACACTGTATAGGACCCCTATATAAACTTAATATCAGAATCATTAATAAAAAAAAAATTAATAATAGTGTTTTATTTTAAATATAGTAATAAATCTATTATTATAACTGAAGTAATTCTATTCACTTATTAAGATTCAAGAAACTAGTTTTGTATATATATATATATATATATATATATATATGTTATTATTATATATATATATATATATATATGTTATATATATATATATATATATATATTGCTACTAGGAAATGCAATTATAATAAATTAAGCAAAAGGAAATAAAGATCAATAAAGGAAGACAAACTTAATTATATGTTTGACCATACCGTCTACTTCATCCGCGAGTGATACGTTCTTATACTGTCATATATATATATATATATATATATATATATATATATATATATATATATATATATATATATATATATACATATATATATATATGTATATATATATATATATATATAAATTATTATATTATATATATATATATATATATATATATATATATATATATATATATATATATATATATATATATATATATATATATATATATATAAAATATATATATATGGTATATATATATTATTGTTATATATATATATATATATATATATATATATATATATATATATATATATATATTATATTGTTGCTATATATTATTATTATATATATATATATATATATATATATATATATTATATATATATATATATTATATATATATATATATATATATATATATATATATATATATATATATATATATATATATATATATATTATTATTATTATTATTATTATTATTATTAAACATATATTAGTATATATGTATGCATGTTATTATATATATATATGTTATTATATATATATTTATATTATATATTATATATATATATACATATATTATATTATTATAAAGATATTATATTATTATTACATTATTATTATTATATATATATATATATCGATATATATATTATTATTATTACATACATATATATATATTATTATTATTACATATTATTATTCCTATATTATTATATATATATATTATATATATAATTATATATATCATTTAATAATCTGTATATATATATATATATATATATTGTTATTATTATTACATTATTTATTTTTTTTTATTTTTATGTTGAAATATTATATATATATATATATATATATATATATATATATATATATATATATATATATATATATATATATATATTTTTTTTCTTTATCTCTTTTTTTTTCCTTCTTCTTTTCCCCTATATTGGGTGTACAAGTATCGGAAAAGAAAAGCAGTTGGAGAATATGACAAACGTCGAAAAGAAAGCCCAGCCTTACCGCCCCCTCTGTACCATTAATTAGTGAGAGCTCGTCACAGACAGAAAATCCACCCTAGAGCATCATGGGACCGCGACGGACCCTCACTATGGTAAATCGTCAAGGGTTCATCCCCTGGCCCAGGTGGGCCACAACCATGCCCCCATACAAAACCCCGCCATTCTCTCCTATCATGCACCTTTATTCTCGCCTCTGCCAAACTCACATTTCTCTCCTTCAGATATTCGTTCACCGACTCAATCCACTTCTGGTCTCCCAGCCGGTCGGTTCCAACACTCTCCACTATACATCCTGCTTTAACCAACCGACTATTCATCCTTCCATGAATTAAACCATTCCCAAATATACTTTCGTCATTTCATTTACCCCCTCTTCTTCTTCACAATCACACCACTCTCTAATACGTTCATTCCTCACTAATAATTCTTTCACACCTAGTATTCCTAAGATTGTCCATTCGAAACACATTTGAACTTTAGATCTATACTTTATTCCAGACCAAACCTACTATACATCAACATAGGTAACAACATACCCCTCAAGCAATTTAGCGCACTCAAGCACTTAGTCCCTCATTCACTTTAATACTGAATTGCACCACAGCCACCTTCCTGCCATTCACAACTTTCCTACTACACTCTGCATCATCCGTTCCCTTCTCATCCAACACATACCCTAAATATTTAAATTCTCAGACACTGTTCCAGCTGCTCATCTAAATATAATCACACCGAGGACTATCCCCACTCACAACCATAACTCTTATCTACGTTTACTCTTACTTTCAAACCCCTCCTTTACATACCCTGCCAAATCTCCCACCCAATCCCCTAAAACCTTCTTCAGACCTCAATGCCACAGAACCAAATCTGTCCAAGAAGGCCAATGGTGGGTAGGCACCTCCAGCTCCTCTCCATTTCTCCATCATTCCCAACACCATTTCCTGCTAGTCCCAGTCCTCCTCGAATTCTTTCATAACCCCATCCATACACATTGAATAATCAAGGAGACATAACACAACCCCGTCTCACTCCGCTATTAATCCAAAACCAATCACCATTGACACCAGTTATTCTTACACACACTATCATCATACATACTTTGATTCCATTCAGAAGCCTACCACCAACACCATATATCACCTACCTGGCTATAAAGCTTCCTATTAAATTCTCCTATCATACGCCTGTTGTAAATCCATAAACCTAAATATAATTTATTCTTCTTCCTCATTTTCTCAATCATTTGTTTCAATGCATTTGATCCATACATCCTCTACCAATTGCTCCAAACGCACCTTGTTCTTCACCAATCAGTCCCCCAGTACTCGACGCACTCTCGACCAAAATACCAGCATACCTTCCCTACAACACTCAATAAACTTATTCCCATATAATTTCTACTTCTTTTCTCCCTTACCCTTATAAGGGTACTTCCATACTGCCTCCTCCAACTCTTTGGAACTATACCCCTATAAACGCTTTATTACACACTCTAAATCCAATCAATCACCATCTCGCCCGCTCTTTGATCATTTCAATTAGTAATTTCTATCTATACCCTGCAGATTTCCTAATGCCATTCTTCAACTTTTTCACCCTACCCATTACCTCCTCTTACTAATAACCTCATCCCAAAATACCTATTCCTTCTGCACCATCAAACCACAATATTCACTCAACACCTCATCATATTGCTTAATATATATATATATAGAAAGAGAGAAGAAAGAGTATATATATATATATATATATATATATATAGCATAGCAGTATATATATATATATATATATATATATATATATATATATATATATATATATACTGGTATATATATATATATATATATATATATATATATATATATATATATATATATAAAGAGTATATATATATATATATATATATATATATATATATATATTTATATATATATATATATATATATATATATATATATGACTCAACACCAATTTGCTATATTCCCACAGCTGGTTGCCTCAAATTGAACCTTGAAATCTTTGATGCAGCATAATACAGTATGAGTTGAAAATTAATCACAGTTCCTCTCATTTTAATTATTACCTGGAATATCACAAAAAAGGAATTGAAACTTGATTTCAGATAAAAGAAGGAGACTTGTTCTTCTTATAACTTTGGGATAATATGAAAACTTTATTTATATCACCAGTCGTGAGAATAGTGAAAGGGTACAACAGAAATTGCTCACCTACAATGACGTCGCCGGTTAGAGACAAAATATCTAAAAAACCAACACCCTCACCTTTTATATCTCACTACATAAAAACAAAGATGGATAATGAGAGGAATGATATGCATTGGAATGATAAATGAAATATATTTGGATTAATAATGGAGAAAAATTTGCTTTGATGATACAGGTTGTTTTTCGTTTTATTGTAAAGATTTAAGAATGAATGAGAAATATTTCGAGCGACATCGTGACAGAGTATTTGCTGTGATAATATGTAAAGAATATCAAATATTTTTAAAGAATTTTTCCCTTTGAAGTAACATGAGGAAAAAAAACTGTTTATAAATAAAAAAAAAACAATTAAAAACACATATTGAACATTGACGCTATTATGCAAGAAAGGAGATATATTTTTTCTGATTATTAGGAAGTTTGCAAGGTGTAGTGGGTATTCAGTGGTTGAAGGTAGCACCAGCCTCCACTGAACAACCAAACACTTATCCTAAACACAACTACCTCTTTCTCCTACACGATCGGATACTCGGCGACTGTTGTGGCTAGCAGGATAAAAATAAATAAAGGGTCGTTAATATTTATTATAACGGCAAGTGGTAAAGCATCGCTACCTACTTAATACGCATTGTAATAAAAATAATAAATAAAAAAAAAGATTGTAAAATTGGTTTGTACAACATAAAAAAATAATGACAATGAATGGATGGTTGTTACTCTCCCTAAATAGTACAATGCAAAAAAATAAATATGATTCCTATTATAGAACGCCAGATATTGAAGATATCTTTGATGAATGATATTTTAATTAAGATGCACGAGACATGACTCTCATAAGGATATTGTAATAAAAGAGTTAAAATTTAACATCCGTTTTACTCTTGCAATAATAAGATATACAATCAAAGACGCAATGACAAAGTTTGATTACACCTCTAAATTAAAGATCTAGATGCAATTATATTGATAAACCAAATTTCGGGTTTTTATATCTATCGCCTAAATTATGGAAAGATTTATTATTTTTTTATCAATTTTCAAATGTTAAGTCACTATCACCCTACTCAAAGTCAACTTGAAGAGTCTTTTCCGCTTTAAAATGACTTCATTCGTAATAATTCATATAGTTGTACTAGGGGTATTTGTAATTATTAGGACCTAGATGCAGGGCCAGCCCATAAGGATTAATTTCTGCTGAATCGAGCGTCCTGAGACAGTCAAAGAAAAGTAAAGGTACTTTAGCAGAGAAATGAGGATATATATTAGATGTGAAGATTTGTTTTATTTAACGACAATCTGAATGTAGTTTTCAGTTGAAAATGACTCTATGTGGCGATAGTGTGTGTAGAGTAAACGTGGGCAGTATTAATGACAAAACTTAATTCGTGAATAATTGATATATGCAATATGTCATAAGCAAGGGAACTTTAGCCAGGTCAGAAACCAAAACGCAGAACAAACCGGAAGGAATATTGATAATAAATTTATCGTAATAAATATATAGCAATGTTAAAAACGGAGTAAATTGAGACGGTTACTTGTTATTGAGAATTAAGGAAAGAGTGTCACATCAAGAAGATAACACCTATAAGACTACTTGAGTAAACAGGCCATCTTAATTTATTAATTACACGTTCTAGTAGTGAAGTAAGATTTATTTTTAAGATAAATCTTTATATTAACCTCCTCCGCAAGTTAATTATATATAATAATAATATAATAATAATTTAATAAAATAATAATATAATTAATAATAATTAGGATGGGAACACCTTGTAATATGCATAAAATTGAATAATAGATAATTAATAAATAAAAGTATCAGTATATGAATAATAATAAGAATATAATAATAATAATAATAATAATAATAAAATAATAATAATATAATAATAATGAATAATAATTGAATAATAATAATAATAATAATAATAATAATAATAATAATTAAAATAAAATAATAATAATAAAATACATAATAATAATAATAAATAATATAATAATAAAATAATAATAATAATAATATAATAATAATAATAATAAAAAAATATAATTAATAATAATAATAATAAAAATAATAATAATAATAATAAATAATAATAATAAATAATAATAATAATATATAAAATCAATATAATAATAATAATAATAATAAGAATAATAATAATAATAATAATATCATAATATAATGAATAATAAAATAAAAATAAATAAAATAAAAAAATAAAATAAAATAAAATAAAATAAAAGTAAAATAAAAATATAATAATATAATAATCACAGGAATAATAATATTTTTTATAATAGAAAATAATATATAATAATATCTTGTGAAGTATCAATAAAATAATATAATAATAATAAATAATAATAATAAAATAATAATAAATAATAATATAACAAATATAATTAATAATAATGATAATAATAATAATAAAATAATAATAATTAATAATAATATAATAATAATAATAATAATAATACATAATATTAAAGAATAATAATCGACCTAATGTTTATAAATTATATAGCTAAACAACCATTTAAAAAGGTACAATTTAAGGAAATATTTTTTTTAAAGCGTGTTTTTTACAATTTTTTTAACAATTCTAAATCTATGAATAATTCCATAACGGATTTTACACACACACAACAACACACAAACACAACACCCACACACACACACAACACAACACACACACACAACAACACCAAAACCAAAAATTCCCCCCCCCGTCATGGCACCAGTTAAGAAAATAAATTACTTGATGAATTTCAATATTAAAGTCATACCAGCACTAATCTACTACAATATATACTATATAATATATATATTATATATTAATATTATATATAATACTATATATATATATATATTATAATATATATATATATATATATATATATTTAATATATATATATATATATTATATATATTTTATATTATAATATATATATTATTTAATCTATTTATAACTAGTTATAACATAATCCAAGTCAATTTGAATGAAAAATGTAATTTAAAGTGATAGGTCTTAAATATTCTGATTAACTTTCACTTTACGGACGAAATTGGATGCTGCGGTGAGAAAAGTATATTGACTTATTGAGTCTCCGGGAGGCTATTAATGGAAAGATTTCATTATTTCAACAATAAAAATTCTCTTCTAGTTTTTGCGTCTAACAATAGATTCGGTATTATAATAATATAATATTTAAAAAATTTATATATCGGTCATATAAACAATTCTCAATTATATTATTTGCTTTAAAAAAAAACAAAAAAAAAAAAAAAAAAAAATTGCATCAAAAATGAATCGATATATATATATCAATGGTGATCAATGGTAAATATATATTGCTAAATCGAATTTTTTCGATGATAATCGCATAGTGATTTTATCAATCAATTATTCTCTTTTTTACTGTGTAATAAATAAGGGAGGTCCTACTTTATTAGTACGAGTTTACAAAGCAAACATAAAACGTTTTTAAACAAAAAATATGTGTATGTTACAAGAGAATCATATTATTTGAGCTCGCTAGCAATGGTTCAATTCAGTTTCAATATAGGAAAGATAGAATAGGGAGAGGGTTTTAAAAGTAGAGATATCTCAAAATCTAATTGCAACTGCTATTCGCACTTTTACCGATGTTCTTAATGGGCTGATTAGAGAAGATATGGAAAGCATCAATTTTCAGATATACTCTGTAAATTCACCAATAATTATTCAATTTTTAAGATGTTCAGAACAGAATGATGATAGTCTTAAAAATCCTGGGGGTCAAAAAACGAGTGATTTTGGGCGAAACTACAAGAATTCAATCTGGCCAATTGCTTCGTAATCTTTGTTCACTAGAATATTGTAAGTAATAACATTACCGACAAATATCCGGAAACTCTGACAAACAATTGAAACATCGAATTATCAGAATTTACTCTAAATGGCGAAAAAGGAAGTTGATACCACACATGTCCCTAGCTAAGCTGCAAAGGGAAGATGGGAAACTGATAGTAAAAAATATTCTATCCCTGGGAAAAAGGTTGAACAAAAAAAAACATACAAATATCCGGAAGCTTTGACAAACAATTGAAACATCGAATTATTAGAATTTAGTCTAAATGGCGAAAAAAGAAGTTAATACCACACATGTCCCTAACTAAGCTGCAAAGGAAAGAAGGGTAACTTATAGTAAAAAAAGTATTCTACCCCTGGAAAAGAGGTTGGACAAAAAACCATTACCCACAAATATATGAAAGCTCTGGCAAACCATTGGAAGATCGAATTATCAGAATTTAGTCTAAATGCCGAAAAAAGAGTGACACCACACATGTTCCTAACTAAGCTGCAAAGGGAAGAAGGGAAACTAATAGTAAAAAATATTATATCCCTGGAAAAGAGGTTGGACAAAAAAAAACATTTCTAGCCAGCAGCTCGGGTATCGTAAATATAAACAATTTATAACAAAATAAAAAAGTAACCATCACAGAAAAAAGATATACACTTTTCCGTTTTTTCAAATAAAACAAAGTATAAAAAGAACCCTACTGGAGCCAAACAACTCTTTTGAGAAGCACTGAAATCTAGCAGAAAGCTTCTTTATGAGGAACGGAAGCATCAAAAAATTATTTACTCGACACCCTATATAATCTCTCTGAGGTCTAGACACTCTCGAAGAGCAGGTTCTATCGGAAAACAAAGCAAATGGGAAAACTAAATGGATAGATCCTGTAGGCGATTAACTATGACAAGGAATGAGGCTCATCGATTGGACGTATTCTTTTGTATTCCCACCAGAGAAAGCTAAAAGCGCGCGAAAACGGTTGTTAGTTAGTATAAAAGCAATAATCAAAATTTATTCATCAACTCTGGATAAATTCTAAATATGACTTCAGAAGCTAGGCAATGTAATCATTAATCTTTATTGATAAAAAAAATTCTACTCACACAAAAGCTCGTGAATACCAAAAAGAATTGAAAAGCAATTTTCAAAGACGAATAATGAAAACTTCCACGCGAAAGAACATAATGTATTTCCTCCATAGGAAAATAAATAAATAAATTTACTAGTAACTTACTGCTAGTATGATGGTTAAATATATACCAGCAGCATCAGTATGAAATTCTGACCCTGTGATGTAAATTTGAAGTTCAAATTTGCAACAACAAACGTGAAGAGTGGTATTTTAGATTTTCAAAAAAAGAGTGAAATTTGACCCTCCATCATTGGCCAAATAGTTCAATTTAAACTACGAAACTAGTATAAGAGAGGAAGGGAGTTTGTGATTCTCTTGAAATATTTGATTTATATATATATATATATAATTATATATATATATATCATCTATAATATATATAATATATATATATATAAATATATATATAAGTATATCAATATATATATAAGTATATATATATATATATATATAATTTATATTATATATATAATATAAAATATATATATATATTTATATTATATATATATATAATATTATATATAATATATATATAAATATATATATATAGTATATATATATATATATAATATCTATATATAATATATATAATATATATAATATATATTTTTAATAGAGGGAGAAGTACACTGCTATACTCGAAGGATGAAATTCTCCAATTTTTAATGGTGCGTCTTTTCTTTGCGTTTCATTATATCTTTCACACACACTCATCTCAGGCAACATAATTATAACCCAGATTTTCCAGCATATCATATACACATGATTAAAGTACACACCCCACTCTAGGTAACACCTTACAGACATCCCTACTATTCATATCCCTGTGTGCGGGGGAGAAAGAATTTCCCACTATCGATGTCCTGGGGCCGGTTTTGGTTTTTTTTTCCGTAATGAAGGGGTCGATAAGGGGGCGGTGGTAAGTTGGGTGGCTGCCCACTACCACCTATTCTCTTGCTAGGAATGGCTGATGCATGTCCTCGGAGAATGGTCGTGATCGCCGGTAAACGACCTTCTAATTTTTGGCGAAATTGTATGAATGTCTGGTACATGGAATGTCAGAGGAATTAATGTTGAGGATAAGAGGAGAGAGGTGATGGATGATTTAGAAAGGGCAAATTTGATTGCTCGCTGTGACGAGAAACAAAGTTAAAGGAAACGGTGAAAATTAATGGTGTGGTGTGAAAATGTGGTGCGTGCTGGTGTGGAAAGTAATGAGAGAGGGAGAGAAGGGGTTGCAATTTTGATGAGTGACTGTGGTATGAGCTATGGGTGAGACTTTGATTGTGTGAGTCCTAGATTTCTAATGGTTAAATTTAAGTTTAAAAGGTCAAGGTATGTGTGGTGTTGACGTATGGTCGCATCTGATGGAAACGTTGTAAGATAGTAGATTTTTTGGGATAATCTAAGATGTTCTGGAATCGGGGGAGTAGGAGCTCAGATTGATAGTTTGGGGGAGCCTGAATGGTTGGTATAGTTGATCAAAAAGGGATGGTAATATACAGGTTGGTTTTGGGTGGCGGGAGAAAATGAGTATGGGTAGATAGGTGATTGATTTCTGTGAAGAGAGAGGTAATCGTGTGTAAGTAATACTTTCTTTAAACACAAGAGTACATAAGTATACTAGAGTTGGTGT
>JABUQX010045865.1:17500-20419 GCA_015478945.1 Trachelipus rathkii
ATTTAAAAATTAGAATGTAACGAAAACTAACGCAACACAAGGCAAGGCTCGTAAATTATACTATGACGAGGTCATTTCAAATTGACATCAATGTTTGGGGTCAATACCTAATGATGGGTAAAATAACTCGGGATTCTGAATACCTTATATATTAGCCTCGAAATTGAAGTTTTTTTTTAAACAATACTTTGAAAAAAAGTCTCATTTTCATTTCCTTGTCAAAATATAATAAAATAAATCTTTTCCTAAAAGGAAAGTTCAAACTTTTATTACGAAAACAATTAACTTTAATCTTTAATTCAACCAACCTTATGATGAAACTGTCCTATAAAGTTTTACAAAAATGTCGTAAATTTTCTGATGTTACAAAGGTAGTGCAAAAAATTAAAGATTCAGTTTTGTGCACAAGCGCACTGGTGCCTAGAAAATAAACAGTAATATATAATATATAATATTATATATATAATATATATATATATAAAATTATATATATATATATATATATATATAATATATATTAATATAATTATATATAATATAAATTATAATATATAATATATATATATATATATATAAATATATAATATATATATATAATAATTATATATATATATATTAATATAAATAATATAGGGAATTTTTTTACATGATACAGATTGCTTTTCTTATTATTATCATGATTTAAGATTGAAAGAGAAAAATTTCAAGCTTCATGGTGACATAGTATTTGTCATGGAATATCAAATAATTAAAAAATTTTACACTTTGAAGTAACAAAAGTAAAACAAACTGCTTATAAATAAGATAAAAGAAGTTCACAAAGCAAGGCTCTTATGTTATGCTATGACCAGGTCATTTTAAATTGATATCAATGTTTGGGGTCAAATATCTCAGGATTCTTGGATACCTTTTACTAGCCTAATTTGAATTTGTTTTAAAATGTTTTGAAATTTTTATTAAATTTTAATTTCCACATCAAAATATAATAAAATAATTAATTTTTCCCCCATGGAAAGTTCAAACTATTATTACTGAAATCAATTACCCTTCACTTTTATATTCACACAACTTTATGATGATACTGTCCTATAAAGTTTTAGAAAAATAACTTAAAATATTTTGCTGCAACAAAGAAACTGAAAAAGGAAAGCTTCAATTTTATGCACAAGAGCACTGGTGCCAATAAATATAACAGATCATAATATATAGTAATAGTATATTATTATATATAATATATAATATAAGTATATATATAGTATTATATATCTATTATAATAATATATATAATAAATAATATATAATATAATATAATATAATATATATATAATATATATATATATATATATATATATATATATATATTATATATATATATTTATATATAATATAATATTATATATATATATATATTTATATATTAATAATATAATATATATATATAATAATATATATTATAAATAATATATATTATATAATTATATAATATATATATATAATATAATATAATATTAATAAATTTATAATAATATATATATATATAATAATAATATATATATATTATATATATATATTATTATATATATATATTAATTATATATATATATATTAATGATATATATATATATATACTAAATACTATATATTAATAATATTATATATAATATATATTATTATATACTATATAAGTATTTATATGATATATTTATATAATATTATATATATATAATATATATATATACTAATAATATATATATATATAATAATATATATAATATTAGTGTGCTTCTGCTCTCTCTCTTCTATAATATATAGTATATATATATTATTATATATATATATCATATATATATATATATATTAATAATAATATTATATATATATATACTATATATATAATATAATATATATTATTATATATAATATATAATATATATATATATATAGTATATAATATTATATATATTTATATATAATGATATATTAAATAATATATATATATATATATTATATAATATATATATATATATTATATATATATATATATATATATACCCGCTATGGACTCTAAATATATATTACTATATATATACTATATATAAATAATATATATACATTTAACATAAATAAGTGTAATCTCATATATGCATTAATAATCTTTCACAGGAAATATATATATACTTTATATAAGAGAAAATAATTATATATATAAATAATAATATAATTATTAATATATATATATTATATATATATAATATATATAATATATATATTATATATATATATATATTATATATATATATCTATTATAATATAATAATATATAAAATTATATATATAAAGATCAAGCAAGATTAAACAATATATAAATGAATTTAAGTAGATAATTACTAGCATATGTTGAATTTATTTTTGTATATAATTTTATATATATATACTATATATATATATATATATATATATATATATATATATATTATTATTAATATATATATATAATATATATATATAATATATATTAGTGATGGACAATCTATCTATAATAAATATAATATAATATATATAAATATATAATATATATAAATATTATTAATATAAATATATTAATATATATATATTATATATATATTTATATATATCATATGATATAATATATAATCATTTTAACAACTGCTAATAAACTCAATTTGAAAATATAGAATAATCCATATTCTGCATCCTCGATGGAATTTGTCGAACCCGAACATCGGCTGTTGTTATAGCAAGGTACTTTACCAATTGACCACGAATGAGCTTTTGATGAAAATTTTTAAGAAACTCTTTCCAAAAGCTCCCTCGCTCACACTTGGTCTATGGCCAATCAGGGCTCCACTCAGAAGAGATGATGTATGCAGTATCATTTACAACTGTGTATAATACACT
>JABUQX010045866.1:0-29143 GCA_015478945.1 Trachelipus rathkii
AAAGTGGATATTACTATTACCTTATGATTAATTTTCTATTTAATCGTTATTCTATATTTATTTAAGAATAGAGTGTAAATGATTTATACATATGCCAGCCCTATATTTTTAGTATAGATTAAATTATTATAAGTAAAATTGTATTATTCTTATTAATTTATATATATATTATGTATTATTTAATTATTATTATATTATTATTAGTTTATTATATTTATATAATTATTTAATTATTATTAAATATCTCATTATTAATTATTATTTAACTAATTATAAAATAATTATTAAATTTATACAAGTTAATTAAATTTAATTACTTATTTTAAATATTATTAAATTGTTATTTTAATTTATATTAAAGATTAAGATAATTATATAAAGACATTTAACTATTCTTATTATTTATAATATATATATTATATTAATTTATATATTATTATTATTATTATTATTATTATTATTTATTAATATTATAATTATTATTATATTATTATTATTATATTATTATTATTTAATTATTATTATCTATTAATTATTATATTAATATATTAATTATATTTATGTATTATTATTATTATTATTATTATTTATTAATTCTTTATAATATTAATTTAATTATTATATTTGTTATATTCTTTTTTCAATTAGATTTAGTTTATAGTTCAGTCCATAATGTTTGTACAAATATTTATTTATTTATTAATGAATTATTTCAAATAATCATTCTATTTTATATTATTGCTACTCTTATTATTATTTTATTATTTCCCTCATCTTTAGACAAAATTTTAACTTATTTATTATATTGCACATTTAATTATTATTATTCTTATTATTATTATTATTATATATTCAATTATTAATTATTGTAAGACATTATTTTTTGAGTTTTGAAGTATTTGTTGTGTATCTCACTCTTATTTATTTATTATTATTTATTATTATTATCTAAATTATAATAAAATATTATATATATTATATATAATTATCATTATGTATTTTTATATATTTATTCCATTTTTTATATATTATTTTTCATTTTATGTTTCTCATTCTAATTTGGTCTTGTTTTCTTATATCGTTTTCTTCTTTATTATATTTCTTGATGATCACGTGAGAAAATATAGTGGCAAAATTGAAACTCCGTTATCAAATTCATTGTTTATAAATAATAAATTAATGTTGGAATGATTTTTTTTTTGTAATTATATATTTTTATATTTACGGATGTTATTTAATTATGAACGCGTCAATCTTTTCAGTCTAATAACTGACGTTTTTGTGTGAATTTGTCGGTAAGATTCTTGATCCTACATCTGTTTTTATTATATATTAAGATCATCTTATTGATCACGCGATATATAATATATCTTATACCTATATGTATATTATATCATATCTATCTATTGATACTATGATTAATCACTCATCTCAGTATAACTATTCTTACCTATCTCATATACGTACCTATCTTCACTGTCTCTCTTCTGTTCTCTATCTTACTGGTTCTCGTTATCTGTTCCCTATATATCCTCTATACATAAGTAGTTTGATATACTATATATATATCAGTAATAGTATGTGAGTAGTGGTATATATATATCTTTTATAATATGACGTTGGCCACTTTCACCGAAGAAAATAACGAAAGCCATTCTGTGAAACTGCCTAAAGCCGCTGCATGTAAAAGTAAGACACTGTTGAATCCTGGGTAAACTGCTTTAGTGTTGGGAAATGTGAACAAATAAGAATACGGTAAATTTTTTTTTTATCTTTAAAGTACTTCATACGCTAAAGTTAAAATAAATACATTTTGGAATCCTCTGAAAAGTTTAGTTAGGAAAATATAAAATTAAAAATATTATTTTTTTTATTATTTACTTTTAATATAACAATTAATAAAATAAAATTTGTCAAAATGTACTCCCAAATCCCTAGCATAGTTGAGCCGAACGGGGAACACGAGGGGGGACGTCTTTTTCCATACCCGTAGGGGAGGGGAGGAGGAACCCCGCACACCCAAGATACCAAAGAGCGGGGGTTCCGGAGACACCTACCCCGGAGGGGCGGGAATATTCTACCCTGTCGTTCCCTCGGAAGGCCGAAGACCCCGACTCCTGCCATCTTTTTTGTTTTACGCTTGGGTATTCCTTTAGTTAAACAAAAAAAATTAAAACTGACGGGATGTAAAACGTAACAGGGCCTCCTATATATTTTTGAATGATGTCCGTCACCACTTAAATGGATTGTTAGGATCATTATAATCGAATATATGAAAAAAAAATATTCAAAACTGGTGACGGAGTGATAAAAACATAACAGGCTCCGATATATATGTGTCTCTCTACTATATAACTTATATATATCATATATATATATATATATATATATATATATATCTATTATTATATAAATATATTATTATTTCATATATATTTATTAATATATATTACTATTTATACTATATATATATATATATATACATATATATCAATTATATATAAAAATATATATATATGATATATATCTGTATATATATAGGTATTATAATATATATGATATATAATTTATAATATATATATATATATGTATTAATAGTATTACTATATATATATTAATACTATATATACTATATATATATATAGTAAATTCTATCATGCATGATGACTTCACAGTTTTTTGACATTCTAAACATATTTTTTGACATAAAAGTGTTAACAAATTTTCCTCAATATGATTTTTTAATTTTACCCTTAATTTTTTTAGTTTTCATTTGAATAAGAAATTGTGACTTCAAACAAACTTGAACCTATATATATATATATATTATATATATATTATAGTTATAATATATATATATATATATATATATTAGTCTATATATAATATTATTATATTATTTATATAATTATATATATATCCATATATTTATATAATTATTATATATATATGTTATATATTATATATATTATTATTATATATATATATATATATATATATATTACATATTATATATATCTTAAATATATTATATATATATATTATATATATATAATATAATATCTAATATTATATATATCCTATATATATATATATATCTATTACGTATATATGATCGAGGTCATACGTACGTAAAGATCCGCTTGCGTATAAATCAGCAGGGAAGCGAAAAAGAGTAAACTCACTTAGAAGCGCAAGGCTGGAGAAGTAATATCACGAAAAATACTCTCTAAAGTGTCTTTTCTTGGAAAGAATCGTCAATTCAATCTTCTCTTATAGAATCGTGCCTACAACAGTCCTTTTTTCTTGTGAGAATTCATTCGTTTCTTTTACGGGGGAATCGCTGTATCTAGTTTGACAGTCTCTTCTAGTAACAGTAAAAAATACTCTTCTACTGATTCTCCGAAATCTTTTCTCAAACATCTTAATAATTTAATTAATCTAATATTTCTTCATCTTACAATCTCGTTATCAATTCTCCATGAGATGGAAGGTATGCATACATATTTGTTCGGTCTCACAGTTCTTTCTTAGTTATCTTGAATGAATATTAAAATATTCAAAAGATAAAAAATGAGAAAAATATCCATGCGGAGATTTTGATTTCACATTCTCCTCCTAAGGAACGGTGAACACGAGTTAGAGTGTTGTTAGGTATAGAAGCTGCCCAATATAATATAAGCATCAGTGGCGATAAAACACTCCGAGTCGAAATTTCATAATGAAATTGAATTTTCTCTTCTTTATATCGTTATCTAGATATGTGCATAATGAAGAGCTATTTCTTTAGTGAGAACATATTTATTTTTAACTCGCCATGGTGTTGATTATGATACTTAACACACCTCTATAGATACAATTAAATCACCTAATACCTTAATTTATTCACCCTCATGTAACTTTATTGTTTAGTCTGATTATATAATCGGTGATTGGTATATTAGTATTATGCCTCAAATTTTTAAATTTAAACTAAGCTTAAACTTAATGGAATTCAAATATAATTTAATTATTATTTATAATTTATATATAAATTATTAATTATTATATATACATTATTATTTATTATATATATATTTATTAATTATATATATTTAATTTAATTATTATATTATATTATATAATAATTTATCTATTATATATATTAATTATATATATATATATATATATATATAATATATATATATATATTATAATATAATTATATTATTTAATATATTAATATTATTACTCAAAATTTGTTATATATTATTATATCTTTATTTATAATTTAATATTATATCATATATTTAATTAACAAATATTACATTAATTTATAATTTAATAGTTTGTCATATAAAAAACTAATTTTATATTATAATTTAGATAGCATTACCACTATAAGGATATTTTAAGAGCCCTTAATTATTTTATAATTAATAAAATATTTTAGTGTAACTTTTCTTAATTATAATATATTTATAATTGTATTATAAAAGATGGTGATTTTTTATTACATTAATGTAGTGTATTTTTATATATAATTTTAGATATTAATATAATTTAATTATATATCTATTTATAATTTAATTCATATTATATAATTATATATATTTATCAGTATTTATAGATATATAAATATTATATTATATAGTAATATATATATATTATTCTATATTAATAATATTTATATAATATATTTAATATAATAAAGCTTATTCTATAAATTATAACCATATATTACTAGTTTTATCATCTACTTATTAATTAATTTTTCTTATTTCAGTTTATAATTATATTAAAGTAATTACTGTATATGTCTTGAGTACAAGAGATTAGAAATTTTTTAAAAAATAGTTGAGTAAATTAACTTATATACAACTTAAAAATATGTAGAATTATATTGCTAAATTATAAAAACTAAAATATATATATAATATATATATATATATATATATTTAAATATATACTAATACTAAGTAATGACTATAAAACTATAATTTAGACTTAGTAATATATAAACATAACATAATATATAAATGAATAACAATAATTTAACACACAGTTAATTTTATTATTAACTAACATAAGCAATAAATATATATAATATATAGTATATATCTATATATAAATACAATAATAAACTATAATAACAACAGCAACAACTATTATCAATATATATAATATATAATATATATATGTATATAATATATAAATTTATAATATATCATATATAATTTATATATATATAATAAAAACATAAAATAAATCAACAACATAACAATTATTCTAGCATAATATAAATATAATATAGTACATGCTAATATAGTACTAGCTTCGAATTTAATGCTTATATATAATATCTAAAATTAATATATATAACAAACTAAAACATTCTCAGCTATATATTATATATATATTAGGCCTATATTATATAATATAATTATATATATAACAATATACTAATATCAGCATAAAATAAAATACCACAACCGCAAATACAATATAATTATAAACGTATATAATTAATCTAAGTATATATAGCTATATAATTATAGAGCTAGCAACGCTCAATGATATATATTAATCATATCATATATATTATATATATAATTATATATATATTATATCAATATAAATATATATCTATATATATAATATATATAATATATATATATATATATATATTACTAATATATATTATTATATAATCTATATATATAATATTATACAGAAAATCGAAATTAAAAATTACAATTATTCCCATAAACTCCCCTGAAAGATGCCAAATAATATTATTTTATATGCATTTAATCAAATGTAGATAAACATCCTCAACATCCTCATTTTTCAAAAGAGGATGCGGATGGCGGATGCGGATGCGGATTGCGTTAAGTGAGGATGCGGATGCGGATGCGATGCGGATGTCAATTTAGGTGCGGATGCGGATGTCAATGTCATAAGTAATATATATATATATATATATATATATATTATATATATATATACTATATATTAACTACATATAATAACATATATAATATCAATACTATATATATATTACATTATAGTTTAATTATTATTATATTATATATTAAGCGATTATTTATATATATAGACTCAATTCATAAATAACTACATGTAGTATATAATATAACTTATATATATATAATTTATAAATATACTGTTATATTTGTGGATCAGTATTTTTCATTGGTAATATATAAGGTAAATACATAATAACTAAGCTATATATATAATATACTAAATATCAAATATATATAAATTAATATTAAGTTATAATATATAATAATATATATATATATAATATATATATTATAATTATATTATGCATTCTAAATAAAAAATATAATAATCTAAATATATTAATATTAGTTATATAATATATATATCTATAGATACATATATATAATATATATAAACTATCCTAACAAAACTAAATCGATCTAAAATAAATACATACTATAACATATATATATATCTATATACTATATATTAATATATATATAATATTTTTGTATATATAATATATATAATAATTATATATATATAAAATATATATTTATATATAAATATATATATATAACTAATACAACGACACTGCAAACAAAATTAACTAAATTATATATATAAACTATAATATATATATATATATATATAATATATATATAATATATACTATATATATTATATCTATATATATATAAATATTAATATAATATATATATAATATAATATATTATAGATATAATTTAAATCAAAATATAATATATAATATATATAACTAATATATATATATACTAACTATATATATAAAATCATAAATACAATATATATAATATATATAATCAACTATATATAATATACTATATAACATAAACAAGCATATTAAATAATCTATATATATATATATATATTTATATATATATTACGATAATAATATATATTATAATATAATAACTATATATATATAATTAACAATATCAACATATATTATGTCCTTTGTAATCTATAATATATATATAAATCATAAACTATATATTTGATATATATAATAAAATCAATATATAACAAGTTATAATTATAACACAACTATATAAATAAAACAACAAAACAACAAAATAACTAAACAACTTAAATAACAACATATATATATAAAATTTTAAATAATATTTAAATATATAATAAATCGTATTATATATATCAATATATTCAGTATATATAATATCAAACCTACTAATAAATCAAATCAATCTATATATATATTACTATATATATAATATATATATATGATATATAATATGTGAATAATATAATATAATCAGTAACAAAAATATATCATATAGCATAAACATCATATATAATATTATATATATAAAACAACTATAACATAAAACAATAACGAATATATATTTTATTTACAATATATAATACTATATATAACACATAAAACTAATATATCAACAACAACATAAATTAATTATACATACTATATCTACTATTATCATTATATTAATATATAAACGTATATATATACTAAAATAAGAATTATCAACAAAAAAATCAATACTTAACAGTGAATTTACAACACACAATTACCTTCATTAACATTAACCAAACAAGAGTGTGGCGGATCAACTATGAGTATTTTTATCTTTATAATTATAATTTGCAGTGAAAAAATCTGGTAACGTCTGCTTATTCTATAGCTTTATCGTCTCAAATGAGTAATATAATTCATGTCATTAAAATGTAACCTATTCTCCAACGTTGGTTAATAAAATTATTTAACTTCGTATCTACATATTTATTATACTTTAGAAATATTCTCTTAAATAAATATAGGGCTTCTCAGATTTACAATTTTATGGATATAAAACCAAACTCTCACCAAATTTGCCATTATAAGTATAATCTTTAAAAGGTATTTATTAATGTATGTATGTATTATTAACTAAGATAATCTAATTTAAAATTATTCTAAAATATTCTATAATGTTATAAATATATCTCATGACATTTAAGTAATATCTTTAGCAATATAAGTGAAGGCAATTATTTAAATATATTTATATATATATTTAGCCTCAGAGAATTGTATTGAATTATAATAGTTCGGTTATAGGATCCTAAAGAATAAGGATTATAAATTGTATTTATTATTATTATTATTATTATTCTATTATTATGTATATTGATTATTATTTTATTTTATTTCAGATGTTTAAAAAAGTAAACCGAATAGGTGAGCTATTATTATTTATTATTATATTATTTAACTATATTAATTATTAATATTATTATTATTATTATTATTATTAATTATTATTATCTCATATACTATTATTATTATTATTAATTATTATTATTATTTATTATTATATTATTTTATTAATTATTATTATTTTATTATTATTATTATTCCTTTTATTATTATTACTCTTATTATTATACTATCAGTTATTATTACTATAATTTTATTATTTTTAATATTATTATTATTAATTATTATATTATATTATTATAATTATTATTATTAATTATTATTATTATTATTATTATTCTTATTATTATTAATTATTATTATTATTATATTATTATTTTATTATTATTATTCGTGATATTATATTATTATTATATTATAGGATTAATATTTACTTATAATTATTATTAATTATTATTAATTATTATCTATTATTATATTATTATTTTTATTATTATTATATTATTATTATCATTTTATTATTATTATTATTATTATTATTATTATTATTATTATTATTATTATTATTATTATTATTATTATTATTATTATTATTATTATTATTATTATTTTTATATTATTATTATTATTATTATTATTATTATATATTAAATATTATTATTATTTTAATTATTATTATTATTATTATTATTAGTATTATTATTATTATTATTATTATTATTATTATTATTATTATTATTATTATTATTATTATTATTATTATTATTATTATATAATTTATTATTATTATTAATAATAGCATTATAAACTCTTTGAGGGGGCGGTGTTCTTTCAATTTCTATATATCATACTATAGTAGATATTTCTAAGTCATGTGTGATATTCTCTTTTCTATCCTCTTTACAATAGGTAGGCCCAATTGTACTCATTTTAAAGAAGTTCTCATCCTTAAAAAGGGCAACACCCCTGAGATGCAAATTTTAAACTAATGAAAAAATTATATTTTGCAAGCTTTGATACATGTTGACATTAGATCAATAAAAGTTTGTCGTTGTGATGTAACTCTTCTTGGTACTTACTGTAAGAGTTATTTCTTTAATCATTCAAGAACTTACTGAGCAAATTCTGAATTATCAATTGAAGTTAAAGGAAAATTTAATTTCAATACTAAATGAGAGAAGGCTAGAACCATTAATTATATTAATAAAATATATAAAAACTGAATCTACGTCTCATAAAGTGCTTAAATCAGGGTGACTGTGTTTGACAAACAGGTTCATATTTTTAGGAACAGCAGAAGGAATGACAATATACTTTGTTGATACAAATCTTCGATCTTCATTGTTCTATTAATTAGAATCTGAGGAAGGAAAATAATATGA
Organism: Trachelipus rathkii; assembly: GCA_015478945.1. Lineage (NCBI taxonomy): Eukaryota > Metazoa > Arthropoda > Malacostraca > Isopoda > Trachelipodidae > Trachelipus > Trachelipus rathkii. Next base: position 9,607 of record JABUQX010045866.1, read on the forward strand.
CTGCCACAATCATCAAACATTCTCTCAGGAATTAGAGTGTGGAATAAAAATAAAACTTAGTGTATTATTAGACTATCATTGAATCACAAGTCCAATCAGTCTCAAACTAGTTGTAAAATAGTTAATATTTGCAAAACTGTAAGTGTACTAAAGCTTAGATCATAGTGTATTAATATATGCACATACTAAAGTATATATCAACTAGTGTATTAAAATATGCACATACTGTATCTTTTGTACTGTTGTCATTTAAAGATCAAAAATATTATTTTAATATATAGCCCAGCAGAACTCTATTATGTGAACGAGACTAAGATAGTGCACGCTCATTAAACCACTTGCAAGCGATTTTTTAATGTTCTTATTAAACCTCCAATAAAGTGATTTATGAAATATAGCAATAACCTGATTATATCTAACATTTGAAATTTAAAATTTAATATGTTCCGTTGTTATAAATATCGCTATCTACGTACGATGCATATATGCATTATACTAATTTTTTAACATTAGCCAACATAGTTTGAAACCAATTTCTGAAACTTTTAATAATTATCATGTTATTGCATATAGTATTGATATTTGATAACATTAAATGGAATATGATTTAAAAAAAAAATAAAAAAAAAATAAATAAATAATAATATTGTGAAGAAAAATATCAACATTTATTTACTTATATTTAATTATTTGTACTATACTATCATAATATAATACTATAGCATTAATCACATGGATACTTTAAGTATAATAGTATATAATTGTTTATATATATATATAATATTATATATCAATATATATTATATATATATATATATTATCTAAAATAAGATCATATACGACATCTGGAATACAATTACGTAATAATAGTTCACTAAATAAATATTTATATATATATATATATTTTATATATATATATATATTATATACTATATATATATATTAAATAATATTATAATATAATATATATGATATATATATATATATTATATAATATATAATATTATATTACTATATATATAATATATATAATATGATATATACAAAAAATATATTATGAACAACAAATCACATTCAAAGCATTCATTGAATTTCATGTAAATACCTCATATGTATATAGTTTCACATATGTGAGATATAATATATTAGTATTACTGACCTATAAGTTTTAATAGATATTATTAAATAAAAAAAAGATTTTTAATAATTATAATATTATATATATATATTTATCGATAACTTTCTCTAAATATAATCATTGACTCCTAGAACATCTATAGAAATTAAAAGATTTTAAATGCGAACCTACTCACTAGAATTACTATATATATAGTTCATAATCTGTAAGGAGGGGAATATTTAGTTGTTATATCTACGTCACTAGTGTTATATAATATTAGGCTCATAATTAATATTATTTAAGGTTTTTATAACTGTGTTTTGGGTCAAATATAATATCTGAGGATAGTTCCTAAAGTGTTTAAGCTGTGTATACTCCACATAAAGGGATTACTTAACTATGCCTACTATTCTATATACAAATAATAATTGAATGTTCACAATTATAACAACATACACATTGCTGGGTAATTCTCTGAACAAATGTCTTAACATTTACCACGAGGTACCCTTCTAAAAATATGAGACAACGTCCTTAGCGTTCTCATGCATTTTTATTATCTTAATTAATTATTCTTTTTAAATATATGGTATTAATTTTCTCATTTTATTTCATTAAATTTAAAAAGAATGTATTTCATTATTTATTTAATAATTATTATATTTATTCATATAATATAATTCTTATCGTCGTAATTATATTATTATTCTAATATATATTATTAAATTTATATATTTGAATTAATTATTATTCTTATTTTTTTATAATAACTTGATTTTTAATCTCAAGATATATTCTAATTATTAATTTTAATATGATTAATTAATTAAATCTAATTAATCACTATATGTCTATTTATTATAAATTTTATTGTTATTATTACTTAGTGGATATTAATTTAATTATTAATATTTTTAGATTTAAAATAGATTTTATATAGTATAGGATTCATACTAAGTTAATATTATTATTTATTATTATTATTTAAATTATTATCATTATACTTATATCTAAAACACAATATATATCTATAATAATATATAATATATTATTTATTAATTATTTGAATATTATTATTATTCATAATTAGTAATAACTGTGTAAAAAAAAAATAAAATCACCAATTGGGATTATAATTTTTTTTATAATATTAAGATTTATATATAGAAAAAAATTTAAAAGTACAAATAAAAATACGGGCTTTTAACAAGATTTCACAAAGGGAAGAGGATACAGAATGAATTTCAAATGTTATAAGTGCAAAGAAGAGTCGTGATTTTAAGGAGGCAGGTTTGATTTATAATATAGTAATATATTTCTATATATCTATATATCAAAAAAATTGTATATTATATATACGAGCATTTAGGAAATCGAATAATAATACATAGACTCGGAGCTGTTTTTATACAGTGATAACATCGTAATCGATTATATATATATAAAATTCGACGAATCTGGCAAAATTCTAATACCGAGTTACTTTTGACCCGAAGACTATTATTATCAAGTTATTTAATTCAATAAATAATTGATATTAACGAATATTTAAGAAACTCCTAAAATAATATACTGAAAATTAATTGCTTTTTTCAAGAATTTTTATGTCCCGTATTTATTTTTATAATTTATTATATATATATTTACTATCTTACAATTTATTTTTTAATATAAATTTTTGAAAGCTTATTTAGATATAGTTATCTGAAATTTCTATTTAATTTATATATATATATATGTATATACTTTATATATATATATATAAATATATATATTAAATAATATATCTAAAATAAAGGATAGCGCGAAGAAAAGAGTTGCAAGTCCATATATGTATATAATTATTTCATTAAGCTTATGTATAAAAATATAATTAAAACTAGTGATATATATCTACAAAATGTTAGGATTTTCCACGATCAATATATAAAGGCATCAGTAACTTAGAGTTTGGTACAATGTTTCGTTATGTATCATTATTAATGTAAATTATGTTTGATAATTATAATACACCGTTATAGATAACTCTGAGTATAAGTGAGTATATACTCTAATACAGTGGATACAAAATGTAATAATTATGTGCACTTTATAGTATTATAAGGCTTATGTAATACTATAAATAATTATGGATAGCTATTGTATAGGTGAATATTACTAAATTGTCTACTATATATATATAATATAATCCTTTACTATAAATAAATGTCATTATTCAGCGTATATATCATATATATCTATCTCTATATAATATACCAACAGCATCTAATATGATATAAGTATTAGTTTATAACTTTATAGCATCTTGGGCGTAGGCAGATTTCCAACTTAGGGGCAAAAGAGGTGTGATGAGAGACGAGACTATAACTATTCCTGAGCGAATAGAGAAAGTAGTTACATTATAAGCTATTAATTAAGTATAAGTAGATAATAGATCGACTAACCTATTAATATGGCTGCAGCTAGAGTTTAACACATAGATCAAGTAGTATTCCAGACTAATAAATTAAACTATTTATTATTTAGCCTATTTTATACGTAGATCTTATATACTTCAATTTACATATTATAGTATATTCCTCAAAAGATGTACCTAATAATTATATTTGAATAACAAGATCGGACGTAAAAACTTTAATCCCTATGCAAACAAAATCTTAGTAGTATCATATTTTAAATTTCACTCGCAACCTAGATAGCTATTTATCACTAATATGAAGAATTAATCAAAACTAGATTTAAATTTACTCACAGCAATTATAATTTATTATACCGGATACTACATATAATAACCAGTATAATGTATATTAAGCCCAATAAATATGCTTTACAAAAAATTTTGAACAAAAGACGGCTCTCATTCTCATATTGCATGGATCACTTCAACAACTGTTATGCTTAGAATAATGGAATAGTTCTTGAAGGTTGCTAAAGAATAGCTTAAAAATTTTGTTGATTGCTCAAATTTCTTGACCAAAGGAAATCAATTCTATCGGCAATAATCCCAAATATGAAAATGTTTGCATTTTTTATAAAGAGTCACAAAAAACAAGAACTGATTTGAGGTACTTGGGGTCTACAAAGTATCACATGGAAAAATTCAGTAAAAAAATTTTGAGATTCAGCATTTACATTAGCTGATAATCTTGTGCATTGCTACTAATCTTTGATTCCAGCTTTTAACACTACATTCCTCTGAGGATGATTGAACAATACTTCACCAACTCATAAGTGGAAGATATTCTGTAAGCAATGGATGTGCGAAGACTATGTGTATAAGGAAGAAAAAACAGTTTCCACTCACTATGTTAAACCAATTTCAAGATTGAGCCACGAAGGAATAATAGGCATCGCAATAATTCCAATATGAAATGCATTTGCCATTTTTTTTCAAAAAGAGTCAGGAAACAAGATCTATTTGGAGGGACTTGGGTCTCAGTATCATATGAAAATTCAGTAAAAAATACGAGTTCAGCTTTTATTTGAAACTGATAAATCTTGGTGCTTTGCTACTATTTTGAATCAGCGCTTTAAAATTACATTCCTTGAGGATGATTATAACAATAATAATAAGTATAATATATTCTTAAGCAAGGGATGTGCGAAGATATATGTTGTATAAGGGAAGAGAAAAACGTTTCCACTACTTAGAAATCCATTGTCCAGATTGGGACCACAAGAATTCAAATGGCATGCGGCAATTAATCCCAATATAAAAATCGATTTTGCAATTTGCATTTTTTTGTAAGAAAAGAGTCAGAAAAAAAGATACTATTTGAAGGGGGACTTTTGGGGTCTACAGTAATCAGCAGTGGAAAAAATTAGTCAAAAATAGAATCAGCATTTTATTACTGATAAGAATCTTGTGCATGCTACCTATTATCCACGCTTTAAAATTACATTCTTGAGGATGATAATAACAAAATAATATGAAGTGAAAAGATATTCTTACAGCATGTATAACCAAGATTGGTGGTATAAAAAGGAGAAAAAACAGTTTCCAATAATAATTTTTAAACGCAATTTTCGAATTGAGCCACAAAGGAATAATGGATAAGGCAATACATCCAACTAAAAAATGATTTATTATTCTTTTTAAAAAGAAGTCAGACAAAAGATCTTTTTTGAGGACGCAGGAAAACTTGGTCTACAGTATCAGCAGTGGAAAAATTCTCGTTTGATTCAGCATTTATTTACTGATAAGAATCTTGTGCCTGCTACCTATATTCAATATGCTCTTTAAAATTTTTACTTCCTTTTCTATTTCAATATAACAATATAAGTGGAAAGGACATTAAAATTGATGAAGAATGCGCGAAGCATATGGTTGTTTAAAGGTTAAATGGAAAACCAGTTTTCCACTACTTTTAAACCAATTTCAGATTTTCTCATCTTTTTTTAAAAATTTCAAGAGAGGAGTATACTTATTGAAATAAATATCCTAACAAAAAATTTAAACTTTCAGTTTTGGAAGGTTTGTTTTCGGACTTTAGAAGAGAAAAAAGATTTTTTAAAAAACAGCAAAGAAACTCATTCTCGCAAGCCACAACACATATTTTTGAAAAGAAGACTGAAAAAAAAATTGAAGGATGGGTTTCGACAAATGTCAGAAACCTTTTTTCCTTGCATGATTATAAAAATTCAGAAAAATACCTACTACATGGTGTCTCGAATAAAGGAACTTTCAGCATTTGGGTGTTGCTAGAAAATATTCAAGCTAGTCCCTTTTCGTGGAAAGTGAGATTCTTACAGAATTGGGGATAATTTATCTCCTACAACAGATCGGGACTCACTCAGAAACCGGAGAAATGTTAATGTTTTTTGCACACACTACAACTTTAAGAGTCATGATTTAACTACAAATAATAATGATATTTTTGCTTCAAGATTTCTTTTTAATTAAAGAGAATTTTTAAGCAAAAAAAAAAGGGAAAAAATTGTTCTTTATTGAAGATTTTTAAATAATTCATTTAATTTCAGTGTTAAATAAATTAAGAAGTACTTTACTTAATTATTCAATATTAGATAAAAATATAAGACCTTCTTTACTAAATTTATAAAGTTTTAATCTCAAATTTGTGATTTTAGCCAAAATTGGCATATTATATATATATAATTATATTATATATATATATATATAATATTATTATAATATATATATATATATATTAATTATCTATATATATATAATTATTATTATTATATATATTATTATATTTATATATATATATATATAACTTTAATATATACATGCATAATAAATAATTTATTATATATAAAAAAATAAATATATTTTTATTTCAAATTTATTAGTATTCTGATATGCTGAGGCCCTAGACCTAAGTTATGGAAAGCTATGAACTCAGTGTAGTGAATCTATCTAACATTTATTAATAGAATTAGTTTTTCAAACAATAATAGCCAATAAAAACGCTTTCAGATTTATTGGCAACATTAGTTTGCGCTTCTTAGAGCACCGGCTGGAAAAAAATTTCGTATGTTTTTGTTTCTTTGCGAGTCACTTGAAAAATTTTGAGGAAATATTTTTTGTCATGGTTCATGATTCGTTTCGTCGTGTCGAAATATTTTCGGTCAGCCAGTGCGCGCCCACCCAGAGAAATCATCCGCTCGATATTACTTATCAGTACTTATCAGTACTTGTCAAAATTGCCAATTTTCAATGATTTCATGCAAACTCACGCTATTTTCCTAGCTCTAATGGAAATTAAAGAAACTAAATAAATATAAAGATGAAGCTAAACTTCACCGTCCTTCACAACATTTATAACTTTGGATATTTATCATATTTTTTTGCACACTATTAATATTTTTTTTTTTGTTTTACCTACCTTAAGTATCGAACAGAATTGTGCTAATACAATACCAGTATATAATTTGATCTAACACTTCAGTTTGCTTGCTGATAAACATCTTATATAGTTTTATTGTTCACTAAAATAATTTAACTATTTCATTTCAGTATTGTAGATTAAAGGAGAGTGGTCAGTAACTTTTAAATACAATAAACACGAATATTAAATTATATTTTTTAATACCTATTGCTTCATTTAATTTGGCCGGTTTAATACTAGTTTTCTATTGTTTTTGCTTTACTGCAAAGGATATTAGTTATTTAAGATGCAATTGAAAAAAAATTGTTGCGTATTTATTACTAACTAGTCTCTTGAAATTACGAATTCTGATTTTAAAAGGGAAGGCGAAATAGTTTAAATTGGGCTATAATTTGTAAAATTTTAACATACTAATTAATAAATATTCCTAAAAAATATTTTTTTTCATGTTTCAGGATGAACTAATAAATAAACAAATCGTAGAAATGATGAGAGAATTTTCCGTTAGTGATTGATTGAATCTTTCCTTTTTGTATTTTTTTACATCATGACTTTCTTTATTTTGAGTTTTATTCTAAACCTTTAAATTTATTAATAAACTGGAATCTTTTATAGAAGAAATTATATAAATTTTAATCATGTGTTTAATGAGGGATATAGGGGTTTTTGTGTAAAAGGACTTGTTAAAACGTTATACTTTTTATTTTTTAATAAATTATTTAACAAATTGTTTATAATTTTCACCCATTTTGTGACATCACGCGGTTACAAAGTGATGATTGGCTCTGACTCCACATTTTACTAAATTTTGTTCCATACCTGTGAATTAAACCTTAAAAATATTTTTACACCGAATCATACTTAAAATTGGTTAATTATTACTCGAAACTTTATTAAAGCAAGTTGCTGCCAAGTATTCAAATTTTGAAAGTTGAAGTGTTTAATACTATGCCGATCTAAATCATAAAATTTGGAAATAGTTTTGAAGGTCAAACTGAAAAGTCTTATTGTAAAATACATCACTTTGTAATCTCTACACAAGTTTTCCTTTTTAAATATGGAAGGAAAAGCTGTGGAAATAAATCAATCAAATGAATTCATTAATAATAATAAAAAAAATACAAAATTATAAAAAATAAATAGTTTTCATTTATAGGAATGGTATTTCTCTCTCCAACTCTGGTACCTATACATATTAAAAAAAATGAAATGCATTCAGATTAATATTGCAAATAATTGTGAAATACGGTAATGGAATCTGAACCAGCTAATATTGACAGACTATAAATCTAGCCAGTTGGGGGGAGTAAGTGCTTCTAGATCGAATGTAAAGTCGGTCGCTGATTGAAAGCCGCCGTTACGTTTAATAATAAAAATTTATAGCATTTTAAATCTGGCGGCCGAGCCGATAACACGCCAGTAAGTTATGCGGTCCGAACTATTCTCGGCTGCCGGCAATTTTGAAAAAGTTTTACTACACCCACTTACAATCGGCGCTCGACTTTACATTTTACATTCCATCTGGACAAGCAAAGGTCTCTCATTTTAGGGTATAGTGTTGGAAAATGGACATCGATTCTACAATTCTATATTAATATTAAAAGTTCATCTAGATATAATTTGATTTTCAATTTGTCATCATTGTAAAATGTGTTTGTACATATAAAACTCGAAACTCACCACAAGAATATTAATTAAACTAAAACGGAATATAGTTAAAATAAACATTTTATTATATATATATATATATATATATATATATATATATATATATATATATAATATATATAATATATATAAATATATATATATATATATATATATATATATATATATTATATATATATAATATATAATATATATATATATATATATATATATATACTATAATTATATATATATATTATATATAATATATTATTATATAAATATATATATATATATATATATATATATATATATATATATAAAAACTGACCACAAAAATATTAGTCAAACAAACTGAAAGAAGATAGTAAAATAATTACTTGCCTCGAATATTTTAAGTTAAAAAAACAAAACAAAAACAAAAAACGGTATAACAAACTTTGAACAAATCTTTTTCCCCAACAAGAAATAAACAATTCAGTCTTCACTCAAACTCTAAAGGTAAAAACAGAAAAAGGTCATGGATGGTAACACTACTTTTTACTCTATAGTGATTCTATAAATACATGCCCCACTACTTGGACTAGAACTAAAAAGTACGGAAGACCAATCCGTAACTGATAATCCCTCTGCTTTGTAGTATTTCTCTTTAACCAAATCTTGGTAAGACTGTACATCTTTCTTATCTACTAACGCTATTGCACAACCTCCCCATCCAGCTCCTGTTAACCTCGCTCCATATACAGAACCTTTTGATAATTCCACAATTTTATCCAAACTTGGATGAGAACATTCGTAAAGGTACTGGGCAGAAGCGTGTGACTCTTCCATAAGTTTACCTAGTCGTTGAAGAACTTGCTTTTTATCTTCTTCATCTGAAAGTCTGGATCTTTTTGCCCAGTCATCACATATATTTTGGAATTCCCAGACGCGACTTGCTTCCGTGAATACATGCAATGCTCGCTTTTGTAAATCAACTGCCAAGTGTTTGGTATTTGCACTCAACAGTTCCTAATTTTATAATATATATATATATATAATATATATATATATATATATATATATATATATATATATATATAATATATATATATATATATATAGTATATATATATATATATATATATATATAATATATTATATATATAACGCCTTATTGCACAACCTCCCATCCAGCTCCTGTTTTAACCTCGGCTTCGATTCGGAACCGATTGCTAATTCCACAATTTTATCCAAACTTGGATGAGAACATTCGTAAAGGTACTGGGCAGAAGCGTGTGACTCTTCCATGATGAAGATTCAAAAGAAAGATGCTTGGAATTATATAAGGAGGAAAAAAGAAATACTAAAAGGTGTATACGTAGAGAAAACAAGAGGTAAATGAAGAACATTTTTGGAGGAGGATGAAAAAAGGACATACAAGGAAATAGGAAGCTCTTCTGGAAGGAAAGCGCGAAAGGTTAAGAATGAGATAAGGGGAATTCTGCTTAGAAATAATGAATAGGGATGGTGCTTTTGTAACTGATGAAATGGATGTGAGGGGAGTGTGGAAAGAACACTTCGAAAATCTGCACAATATTAACAGTAATGATGAGGTGTTAGTGAATGTGTGCGGTTTTGATGGTGCAAGAAGGAATAGGTATTTTGGGGATGAGGTTATTAGTAAGGAGGAGGTAATGGGTAGGGTGAGAAAGTTGAAGAATGGTAAATCTGCAGGTATAGATGAAATTACTAGTGAAATGATCAAGAGCGGAGGCGAGATGGTGATTGATTGGATTTGGAAGTTGTGTAATAAAGCGTTTATGGAGGGTATAGTTCCAAGGGATTGGAGGAGAGCGGTAATAAGTACCCTTGTATACAGGGTAAGGGAGAAAAGGGAACTGTAGAAATTTAGGGGAATAAGTTTATTCGAGTGTTGTAGGGAAGGTATAATGCTGGTATTTTGGTCGAAAGAGTGCGGTCCGATGACTGAGGGACTTGATTTGGTGAAGAAACTAAGGTGCGTTTAGGAGTGGTAGAGATGTGTGGATCAAATCTTTACATTGAAACAAATGATTGAGAAAATGAGGGAGAAGAAGAATAAATTATATTTAGGTTTTAATAGGGAAGCTTTATGGCAGGTATTAGTGATATATGGTGTTGGTGGTAGTGTTAGTGATATATGGTGTTGGTGGTAGGCTTCTGAATGCAATCAAAAGTATGTATGACGATAGTGAAGCGTGTGTAAGAATAAATGGTGTCAATGGTGATTGGTTTAGGATTAAATAGCGGAGTGAGAGGCAGGGTTGTGTTATTCTCCTTGGTTAGTTATTCAATTTGTAATATGGATGGGGTTAATGAAAGAATTTGTAGGGGGGAGGCAAAGGATAGTGTTAGAATGTGGAGAATGGAGTTGAGTGGAAGGTGCCCTACCTATTATATTGCGGATGATTTGGTTCTGTGTGCGAATCTGAAGAGAGTTTGAGAGGATTTGATAGAGAGATTTGGCAGGCTGGGGTGTGAAAAGGAGGGGCTTGAAACGTAAACGTGGATAAGAGTAAGTTATGGTTGTGAGTGAGGACACTCCCTCAGTGTGAAGTATGTTAGATGGTGAGCAGCTAGAACAAAGTGTCTGAGTTTAAATATTTAGGGTATAGTGTTGGATGAGAAGGGAACGGAAGATGCAGAGTGTAGTAGGAAAGTGTTGAATGGCAGGAAGGTGGCTGGTGCAATTAAATGTTGGTGAATGCAAGGGACTAAGTCCTGAGTGTGCTAGGGTCTTACATGGGGTATGTTGTTTACCTGTGTTATTGTATATAGTAGTGAGACTATGGTTCTGGAATAAGAAGTATAGATCTAGTTCAATGTGTTCGAGGACAATCTTAGGGGTGTGCTAGGTGTGAGAAGAATTGAATAAAAGAGAGGAATGAACGTAGTAGAGAGTGGTGTGGGTGCGAAGGAAATGGTAAATTCGAATAATTAATGTAAGGAAGGTTGAGAGGTTTGGTCATGTGGAAAGGATGAAGATAGTAGGTTGGTTAAGCGATTGTATAGTGTGAGTGTGTTGGGAACAGCGACCGCTTGGAGACCGAAGACAAAGTGGATTGAGTCGGTGAAACGAATGATCTGAAGGATAGAAATCGTGAGTTTGGCAAGAGGCGATGAATAAAGGTGCATGAGTAGGAAGAAAAAAGAGGCAAATGAAGTTGGGGGCATCGGTTTTGGCCCCACCTGGGCCAGGGGATGAACCTACATTGACGATTTACCATAGTGGGGTCCGTCGCGGTCCCATGAGCTCTAGGGGTGGATTTTCTGTCTGGGACGAGCTCTCACTAATTAATGGTAAAGAGGGGGCGGTAAGGCTGGGCTTTCTCTTCGACGTTTGTCATGTTCTCCTACTGGCTTTTCTTTCCGATGCTTGTAACGACGCACCTTACCCCAATCTGGGGAAAATGAGGAAGGTGAAGAAAGAAAGAAAGAAATTATATATAAATATATATAATATATATATATATATATATATATATATATATATATATACTTTATCTATATAATATATATATATATATATATATATATATATATATATATATATATATATATATAATCTACCTCCTTTTCCCTGATTGGTGGTGAGGTGCGCAGCATACACCGGAAAAAGAGAGAAGAACACGACGCAAGTCGAAAGGAAACAAATCCCCCCCAACCCCCCCCTTTAGTAAGAACAAGTTGTAGTCAGAAAAATCCACCTTAGGGTTTAACAAGGCTGCGACGACGGACCCTCACTGTGGTATCTCGTCAATGTGGGGTTCATCCCCGAAGCAAGACCCACAACCATACCCTCTCACAAAACTCCACCATTCACTACTATTACGTACCTTTCTACTCGCCTCTGCCAAACTCACATTCTTTTCCTTCAGACATTCCTTTACTGACTCAATTCACTTTTTCTTCGTTCTCCCAGCCGGTCGATTCTCAGCACATTCACCACTACACAACCGCTTAACCAACAGACTATCATCCATCCTTTCCATATGACCAAACCATCTCAATGTACTCTCGTTTATTTTCTCATTTACGCCATTCTTCACACCACACACCCGCATGCATTCATTTCTCATTTTATCAGTTCTCACACCAAACACCCCCGTAAGATTGTCCATTTGAACTCATTGTACCTTAGATCTATACCTCTTATTCCATATCATAGTTTCACTACTATGCATTAACACAGGTAACAACATACCCTCATACAAACCCTAGCGCACTCAAAACATAGTCCCTTTACATCTTCCAAGGATCTAATTGCACCAGCCACGTTCCTACCACTCACAACTTTCATACTACACTCTGCATCAACCGTTCCCTTTTCATTCAACATATATCTCAAATACTTGCTACAATTTTTCACCATCTAACATGACTTCACACTGCGGACTTTCCTCACCTTACTCTTATCTCCATTCATTTTCAAACCCCTCTACCAATCATTTCAAATTCCCTTCCGTACAATAAGCAGGGCACCCTCCACAGTCTCTCTCTCCATTATTCGTCATTCACCTATACCCACCCCCTTACTTCAAATTCTTTCATAACCTCATTATATACGAATTAATTAATCAAGGAGTCATACCACATCCCTGCCTCACATTGCTATAAATATTAAAACGATCACATACAACTCTATTTATTCTTACTATCGTCATACATACTTTTGATTCCATTCAGAAGCTTAACACCAACACCATATATCACTAACAACTGCCACAGAGCTTCCTATTAATACTGTCATAGGGCTGTTACAAGTCCACAAAACCTAAGTACAATTTATTCTTCTCTCAATTTCTTAATCATTTGTTTCAATGTAAAAAATTTGATCTACACATCCTCTACCACTTCTAAATGCACCTTGTTCTTCGCCAATCAGTTCCTCAATCACTCGACGCACTCTTTCATCCAATATACCAGCGTATATCTTCCCTCCAACACTCAATAAACTAATTCCCTTTACCCTTATATAAGGTATTACTGCTCTCCTCCAATCCCTCAGAACTATACACCCTCCATAAAACCCTTGTTACACAACCTCCAAATCCATTCAATCACCATCTCGCCTCCATTCTTGTTCATTTCACCAGTAATTCCATCTACAATTGCAGATTTACCATTCTTCAACTTCCTCCCTACTAATTACCCCATCTCCAAATTACCTATTTCTTCTTTCACCATCAAATTCACACACATTCACTTCATTACTCCTAATGTTATGCAGATATTCGAAGTGTTCCCTCTAAACTCTCCTCACATACATTTTATCAGTCACGAAACTACCATACCTATTCATTATTCTCTGAAATTTCCCTTTACTCAATTTCTTAACCTTTCGTGCTTCATTCCAGATAAGCTACCTATTTCCTTGTAAGTCCCCATTCACCATCCTTCCAAACTGTTCATGTAACTCTTTTTCATTCCTATGTATGAAACTTTTATCTTCCTTTTTTCCTCTTTACATATTTCCATACACCTTTCTTTCGAGATCTCATCATTGGCTTTCAGCACATTCAACCGGGCTTCTCTCTCTTACTTTTAACCGCTTGCGTCACCTCTTCATTATATATATAATATATATATATATATATATATATATATATATCATATAATAATATATATATTATATATATATATATATATATTATATTATATAATATATATATATATAATATAATATAATATAGTATATATATATATATATTTATATATAGAGTATAATATATATATAGTGACCCTACTTTTTCTATTTTTTTTAACATTTTTATATTTATAATTTATTTAGTTTCAGATAAAAAACGTTTTGCTTTATTCAATTACAAAATATCTAAATTTCTTTAAAATAAAGTTATACTAAAAATTTCTAGTTTTAAAATAAAATTCATAGATGCAAATGGGTAATTATTTGTATTTTTATTATTATTATTTTTATTCTTATTATTATTATTTTCATTCTGTAATAGTAAATTTTAATTGTATTATAATTTTTTTTTTTTTTTTATTATTATTGTTATTTTTATTATTATTTCATTATTGTTTTTATTATTATAGTTATTAACTGTGGTAATTTCCACAGGTTCTTGTTTTGTTTCCAAATTTAGATCAAATAAACAAGCTGAAATCTATCTGATTGTATGATCTCCTTCTGTACAAAATTAAGAAGTCATCATCTAGCAAAATCCAATATTCTCGTAAACCTTTTGTTATATATACAAATATATGATTTATCTATATTGTAAACTTCAATAATAATTATTGTATAGAATTAAATTTAATATCTATATATATATTGTAAACTTCCAACAACAAATATTGAAGTATAGTTATTATTGGAAACGACTACAAAATTTAGTTATTATTGAAAGTGACAAAATCAGTCGCTTCAAATGGTGATCCCTGGAGTGACACGTCCATTCACCTATTCTTATTATTATTGTTTATATATTTTTTTTAATATATTGTTTATATTATTGTTCTTGTATATCATTTGTATTTCTATTTTGTTAGGAACCCATTTAGTATCTTTGAGCTGTAAAAAAAAAAAAAATTCCATTATTCGATATGTCTACTACTACTACTACTACCACTACTCCTACTACTATTGTTACTGCTCCTATTCCTTTTTCTACTATTACCTCTAATATGTTATCTGATTCTCTTCCTTCTTCTTCGACTATATTTCCTCTCCCTTCTTCATCTCAAAATTTTTCTTATCCTCCGCCTTTGTATGATCCTCACCAACATTCATCTGTTACAACAATGCTTAAATCACATTATTGATTTCACAAACATCAACAACAACTACATCAACAGAGTACTCCACCGCCTACTCCTCTTTCTGCAACTTTGCCGGCGACTACCTGGCCTATATCGCGTGTTCCTCGCCTGACTCCACCGCAATTTAGGAGAGATGATGTTGATTTTACAATTCAGCAATTTGATATTTTCCTTGCTTCGCTTCCTACAGAATTCGAGAAAGCTAATGCTTTTCTGCTCTCCATTCCCTATGAAGTTCAGAAATCAATCCCTAATCTTTTACCTTCAGTTAGCTCCTCTCTCACTCCTTATTCTACCTCTTTGTGAATTAATTAACGATCGCCATCTGTTCTCCTTCTGATGCTACCCGTTTTCACGAATTATTAAAACACATGAGGTGTTTGGTGATCGTCTTCCTTCACAGCTTCTTACCCCGTATGCTCTCAATTTCTGGTCCCCTTGCTGATAGTTAACCATTCTTCTTCGTACTCTCTCTTGGACCGTCTTCCTGCCCTTTGTTAGACTTCCTTGCTTCTCTCATGGTGACGCCCTTCTCTTCAAGAATTTACGCTGAAGCGCGCGATATTATTATTACCGTGCCATCAATCTTTGTTTCTTTCTCCTATAGCGTATCCATCTTTTACCCTATGGGTTTCATACCTCGGATTTATGCCTTCTTCTTCTTCTTCTATTACTTTTCCTTCTCATATTGCTACTAACTCTTTCTTCTCTGCTTCTATCTATTTTCGTCTTCCGCTGCTCTATCTTCCTCTTACTCTGTTCCTTCTTCTCTCTGTACTCCTTCTCCTCCATCTTTCCAGAATTCATCTTTAGACCCTCTTACTAATATTCTTACCTTGTTAAACAATATGAATGTTCAAATTATTTCCTTGCAACAGCAAATGTCTTCTATCTCTCGTTGTCAATGTCAGCAATCTTCATCTGCTTCTTCTCGCACTAGATCTCGTTCTCCTTCACCTTCATGTTCTTTCATTATCCCAACCTCCTCAGGGTTCTTCTTATGAGGCTCTCTATCATTATCTTTTTGTAGAGGCACATTAACTGCATTCCTGCCCTGTAGATTTAAATCTGCAAATTCCTCTTCTGGGAAACTCCTCGGGGGGGACCGTAGATCGTTGCGCTCCTCCCTTGGTCATTTTCATTCCAATTCCGATTCTGATTCGCTCCATATTCCTACTGTTTCTTTTTCGTCTTCGGTTACTGCTACTACAACGGCTCCGTACTTCTGTTCCTCATTCTGTTGAACCTCTTCTTCTGTTTTCTATCCTGAAGTTAATGCGTTCTTCCAGGTCGCTTTTTCGTATATTTGAATGGTGATTCTAAACGATTTTTCCTAATTTGACTCGGGCAGTAGTTTTCCTCTATTTTGAATGTTCATTGGTTTTTTTGTTTCTTCTATTCCGCTGTTGTTTCTCATTTACGGACTGCTAATGGTTCTAGCATTGCTGTCTATGGTGAACAACTCCTTACTTTATCTATTGGACTACGTCGTTCTCTCCGTTGGACTTTCCTCTTGGCCGATGTTACACAAAACATCATTGGTGCTGATTTCTTAAGTCATTTCAATATTCCTATTGACATGGCCAATAGTCGTCTACTTGATGACACTACTTCTCTTTCTTGTAATGCTGTTCCTTTCGATTCTTCTATTTATGGTATCAATATTCCTGATTCCTCCTCTTCTTCTTCTTTTCACGCTCTTTTGCATTCTGAATTTTCTGACTTAATCCAGCCTATTTCTAATCTTTTTCCTGCGTCTCACCATGTAATGCATTACATTGAGACAAAGGGTAGTCCTCCTGTTTGCAAGGCTCGCAGACTTTCTCCAGAAATGTTAAACGTTGCGCGTTTTGAATTTGACCTGCCTCTGGAAAAGGGTATTGTTTCCCCTGCTACTTCTCCTTACGCTTCTCCGCTTCACATTGTAAAAAAAGGGGCCAGATTCTTTTCGTTTTGTTGGGGACTATAGGTTACTAAATTCTAAAACTGTTGCTGATACTTATTCTTTTCCTCACCTTCATGATTTTACTTCTTCTCTAAATGGATGTACCATTTTTTCTTCTCTTGATTTAAAATCTGCCTTCCTTCAAATTCCTGTTAATCCTGATGATCGTCCTAAAACTTGTATTGCAACTCCTTTTGGCAATTTTATGTATAATTTTATGCCATTTGGTCTTCGTAATGCCAGTGCTACTTTTCAACGTTTGATAGATCATGTTTTACGTGGTTTACCCTTTGTATATGCCTACATTGATGATCTATTAGTTGCTTCTCGTTCTCCGGAAGAGCATCTTTCTCATCTTCATACTATTTTCTCTCGTTTATCTCAAGCTGGTCTTCGTTTAAATTTCGAGAAATGCATTTTAGGTGCTGCTTCTCTTAATTTTCTTGGCCATAAAATTTCTTCTGGTCTCTCTCCACTACCTGATCGTGTTTCTGCTATTCGTCATATCCTCTTCCTCCCGCTCAGAAAGATCTTCGTGCTTACCTAGGTCTCCTTAATTTTTATCGTCGCTTCCTTCCCAAGGCTGCTGCCATACTAGCTCCAGTTACTGCTTTGCTTGTTCAAGGTCGTCGGGGCAGCTCGACAATGGTTAATTGGACTGATGCTGCTTGTAAGGCTTTTGAACAGAGTAAAATTCTCTTGGTCAACAACACTCTTGTTTTTCCTGAACACGGTGCAGAAACCCGCCTATTTGTGGACGCCAGTGATTATACTGTTGGAGCTTCACTAGAGCAACTGCAAAATGGTGCTTGGCTTCCTCTCGCTTTTTATTCTCAGAAACTTCCTCCTGCTGTCACTCGCTATAGTACTTTTGGTCGTGAACTATTTGCTGTCTATTCTTCGATTAAATACTTTAGATATTTTCTTGAAGGTCGTCAGTTTCATGTTCTCACGGATCATAAACCACTCACTTCTGCTTCTTTACACTATTCTCCTCGTGAATTTCGTCATCTTGATTTTATTGCCCAGTTTACTACTGATCTTCGTCATATTCCTGGTCGTGATAACTCTAGTGCTGATGCTTTATCTCGTATCCAGGTTAATGCCATTACGCCTTTGCCTAAATTAGACTACTCTGCTATGTCGGCTGCTCAAATGGAGGATGATCTTATTCTTCCTGCTGATACTTCTATTAAACTTCAAACTCTTTCTTTACCTGATTCTACTGTTCCATTAATTTGTGACATTTCTACTGGCAGAGTCCGTCCTTTTGTTCCTTCTGCTTTTCGAAAACAGGTTTTTCTTATCCTTCATTCTCTTTCTCATCCTGGTATTCGTGGTTCTCAAAAACTTTTATCTTCTCGTTTTTTTTTGGCCTAACATGCATACTGACATCTCGTTTTGGGCTCGTTCATGTATTGCTTGTCAAAAAACTAAAGTTCATAGACATACTAAACCTCCTTTAGGTTCATTTCCTTTACCCTCTTGTCGTTTTAATCGTCTTCATCTTGATCTTTGCGGTCCTCTTCCGCCTCCGCGTGGGTGTACTTATTTATTGACTATGGTTGACAGGTATACTCGTTGGCCTGAAGTTGTTCCTCTTTCTTCTCCTACTGCGGAAAATATTGCTACAGCATTTCTTACTAATTGGGTGGCTCGTTTTGGTGTTCCTTCTTCTATTGTAACTGACAATGGCCCCAAATTTCGTTCTCATATTTGGCGTGATTTTTTATCTTTACTTGGTATTGAAAAAATCCATTCCAGTACTTATTACCCTCAAGGGAATTCTTATGTCGAGCGCCTTCATCGACAATTAAAGGCTGCTTTGCGCTGCGCCCTTAATCCGCAACATTGGGTGGAAAATCTTCCTCTGGTTTTGCTTGGTCTTCGGGTTAAAGGAAGATTTGAAAATCTCTGCAGCTGAACTTAGTCTATGGTTCCACCTTTGCGTCGTGTCCTGGTGAATTTTTTTCTTTCTTCTATTGAACCTACCTTTTCCGGGATTATTTTTCATTTCTCTCTAAGCTTCGTTTTCAATTGTTTCTTCTTTTCTTCCTTCTCCTCCTCGTTCCCAACTACTTCTGTTTACTTTACCCAAGAATTAGATTTTGCTAGCCATGTATTTCTTTCGTCATGACTCTCATCCGTTTTCCTTTAAACAACCCTTCT
>JABUQX010045867.1:0-25283 GCA_015478945.1 Trachelipus rathkii
ATTTTATCTTATTATTTTTATTATTTATAAACATAATCTATATATTTTTTTAACAAAACTTTTACCTTTATTTTTTTGCTTATTTTGCTCTTTTGATGATTTTTGTTTTTAACTAAAATTTATTTCAGTTTTTTATGTAAATAATACCCTTAAAAATTCGCCAAATTTAGTCTCCCGTGTTTTTTACGTATTTTTAAAACCACTTTTCCTTATAAAGAACAAAAGCTTTATAAAAAAACAATACAGTAAATCAGTAAATCCAGTTAAGTGAAAAAATCCCAATTAAACTACCAAATCCTCTCTACCAGGAAAAAATTTGCCCCATCCTACACAACAAGTTTCTTGCCCCTGATCTACTCGATCTATTGATTTCAAGTCATATTTTGATAGAATTTTGAAGGAAAACAACATAAAAATAAAGTTCTTGATACACTGAGTCATAGCCACGGAATGATCATACTAACTTCAAAGGAATATGCAAATAATAAATTAAAAAAAGTCGTGTAGTTAGAGTTTTAAATTTCCATTAACTGAATAAAACCGCTAAAAACCCCACTAAACATCACCAATTACTTGAACTCGGCCCCAGACAATTTATTTATTTATATTAAAAACCAATTGGCCAAAAAATTGTTCAGTGTTTGTTCTGTAACGAGTGAAGGTAGATTCTAATTTTAATAATACGAATTAATGGTATCTATCTTAACATCAACAAAGTTCCACAAGGACCCCTACCACAACAGCCTAAATATACTACCTACATAATCAACTTTAGCATACAAAAAGCGTATCTATTCACATTTTGTCAAACATATCTCTAACTTATCAATTGTTAATTTTACATTAACCATTGGTAATATTTAACAAAAATTTATCGAAACCTTGTCTAATTATCATACAGACTTACGAATAACTGTAACATTTACAATTTTTACAATTAATAAAGCTAAACATAACATCACCTAACCTAAGAATATAATGTACAACAACAAAACCTATGCTACCTTGAGTAAGCTTACGTAGGCAACCCATAAATAGTGCCATAACAGTTCAAACCAAAAGTTCCAGCGACAATTTCTTATATCTATTACCAGTAACAAGTAACTAACAACACATACAACAAACGCCCTAACCTAATAATTACACTTGTCAGGTCAAACAATTATCTTTAAATATCAATGTAATTTTGTAATATTTAACAAAACATAGATAGATCAATAGATCAATAGATCATGATGGACAGGAAGGTGGAAAAAAGGCGAAGTTGGAGGTGATTATTGATTAGACTGATTTATCCTGATGTATTTAGGGTATGTAAAAACATGATAATTTAAGAGTAAACATATGACCTGAATCAATGATCGTAAAGGTAGATTCAAACATTTTGTAGAATCCAAAATCAAGGTTAGCGACCTCAATAGACTCATGAGTGCTGAGACAAAAGAGTGCCGCATAAAGGTTAGCATTGCGATCAGTAGGTTCTATTTTGATTTGAAACTGACTTTAACGTGAGACTTTCAGCGGTAATTGTTAAAAAAATTCTAAAGCTCAATTGAATGAATTTATTTTTCTTATTCAATTTATAACTGATCTTATCAAGATTAGATTAAAATGTAGTTAGATAATTTTATATATTTTTTTTATTTTTATCATATTTGTGTATCATTTACTTTTCTTTCCCTTAGAATAAGAGACCCAGCCAGACCACCCTGGAACAAATACCCAGTTTCTAGTAAAGGCCCTTTTGTATTTTCATTCTCTTCCTTTTAAATCAAATTCTCAATGTACGATTGAAGAAAAATTTCTAGGCTATATTATCTTCTTTGAATATAAAATCTTGAAGAGAACACTCCACATAATACGATTAGCATAGAGAGCTCATACGGATAATTTTTTTCTGTTACTACGACGAGCATATATTACCCTACGGTATGAACATCGCACCTGGGTGCGCGAAGGCATACCAACTAGTGTGGACCTTGGTGCCTTAATATGCTACCATGCCTGGGTAAAAGAAACAATGGTGTCAAAGTATAGAAGGTACCAAACTTCAGTACTCCTAATAATCATACAGACTTTCCTTTTTCCTTTCATCTTCCATTACTTTCCTTCCATATCCTTTCCGTTTTCCTTTCTTCTTCTTGATATATTTACAGATTATCCCATGCATTTTTTTATCTCATTTTAAGACTTAAAGTCTGAGGTTATCAGGAATTCTCCAGGAAACTTGTGGAAACCTTGTTTCGAAAAGAGGACCCCATTCCTTTATCCTTATAATAATTCTGTGGTGGGTTTGAAATACCCCAGACACCTTCCAAAATTGTAACGGACCCAGACTAATTTTTAAACCGTGTCTGACAAATTTTCGAGAATTCTACAGGAACTTCATTGAATATGGAAGCCTAAAACCTATATCCTTCGCCATGATAAATATGGGAAGGCGTCTTTGTAACGAATCTTTATTGAACTAGACTATAACACGACCACCGGCATTTCCAAGGGCGACACAAAATTTGGTGCCTTTAGATAGCCCAATTAACTCCGAGCTCCGTCCAACTGACTCTAGATTAACTCTCTTCTCCAATTCCATTCTTATGGCGAAGCGATTACATACACTCTCCCTTTCTCTTCAACTCCTTATCTCTCCCCAATGGCCTTTACAACCCCTTTATTCCTGTAAACCCCAAAATCCATGCTTCCCTTTCATGTCTTCCTCTGTTGTTGCACCGGTCCACCCTTGCACTTATCTTCTTTTTCAGTCCCGAGTAGGTGGCCCCCCCATCCGTTGTGTTCTCTCTCTGGAACCCGAAGCCGAATCCGACTCAGGAGTCTCCATTTGGTACAACATGTTCCGTCCACAATTATTCCTTCCTATCCTAGTGCCTTCTCCTATAAATTTTCAATCCCAAACTTTCCTTGCTCTAAATCTATTTTATACCTTATTATTTTTTAGTTACCTATTTAGATAAATTAAATGTGACATGGAGGTACGCATTCTATTCAACTAAAGTTCAATAAAATTTGAATGAAGGGTGTTATGGTGCAGGTCGTAACATCCTTGTGACGGAGATACTTTTTATAGCACTGGTAGCGAACCATAAGCGCAAAGTTAATGAGCGAGGATAATATATAAGCTAAATAGATAGTTCTGCATTTATATTAAGTATATATGTTATAATAATTATTATAAAATCTTTTAAGATATTTTTATATAAATTTTTTCTATTTAATTTATTTTTATGAAAATTTTACAGCATTTCCTACAAAAAGGTTTGCTCTCAACATTCCGTTTTAAAAATCATGTATAGTTTTATAATTAGAATTAATATAATTGTTTATACAATTAAAGTTTTATATTTACTTATACTTTTTTTTAATTATTATTTAACTCGTGGCGTAGGAGGTAACCTTCTTTTGTCATTCTTGTTTAATATCTATGTCTCTCATGCATACAACAATAATGGCCGACACATCTGCATTTATCGATTCTTTTTCGACTCGTTCAAGGGGTAAGAGCTCCATGACCCCCTTGTTACTAAGAACGATATAGTGTAACAAATAACATATTTTATCAAAAAAAAATAAATTAAATTGAAATCCCCTACTGAATGATCCGTTAACTGGCACCGCAAAGCCACAGGTGGTAATTGACAATGTAATTGGTAAAAAGCCAAAGCTCGCCATGCAGATTCATGCTGTGAGTCAGATAGGAAACAAAATAAGATGATAGAAAATGAGTACAGACTATTACTATAAAAAACAGCATTTTGAAAATAGCTATCAATAGTTAATTCTCTAATAATTCAGAGCCCTCTTATATACCACTAAGCAAAACTAGGCAAATGCTAGCGCCCTTAGGCTAGAAACGCGCAGAACAACTGAACCAGCAAAAAAAAAAAAAAAAAAAAAAAAATAAAAAAAATAAAAAAATATTTATTTAAAATATTATATAGATATTTATATTAAATATTAAATATATTTAAATATTAAATATATGATGTTTTAAATATTTCTCACACTTATTATATATATATATATAATTATATATATATATATATATATATATATTATATATTAATATATATATTATTATTATATATATATAATAATATATATACTATTAAAATATTATGTAACAGTTTGTATCACACGCACTTCAACGGTACAATAAGCTCATTCAAGTGAATAGTAGGGTGTGCACCGCCTTTCAGAAGTTCACTTATAACTCAGCCAAATTACGCATATGAGCACAGACGCAAGCTTTGAAGTTAGTAGAGATGATTAAATATAATTCTAAATAATATAATGTAAGAGACTATATTCCACAGAACCGATATATATATATTATAGTATAGGTTGGCAGAATAAAAAAAGAAATGGATTATAGAGAGCAATTCACAAGACCGAATTTACTATAGACCTGGAACCATGTTTTACCAAAATGCCAAAACCTCGACCAAAAATACACATACATTCTGTATAAGTTGCCGCAACACCCAACACACCCGTAGTGGTTATACCTGTGTGTAAAGTCATAAGTATAGAGTCATCCCTGACATTAACTAAATAGAGGAATTATTATTTTTTTAAAATTAAAACCTATTTCCTTTCTTTTAGATGACGTTCCACCCAATTCGTCGATTAATCGTGACACGTTCCCTCAGCACCTGCTCAGTCAATATGTTTATACCTAATATAGAAATAATAAGATGAATTAAGCAAGCTACATACCAGAACATCGCCTCACGCCGACAATAGATTAGAGGTTCATAGAGAATGAGTGGTAAAGACGGTAACAGTTTATAAGTTTATTGCTTTTTAACTATTACGACTCACTGCTATAAAACCGGGTGAGCTCCACAGAGCCCCCCAGATATTTAGAGTAAGCAGTACTCCTATATTAACTTAAGTAGTCATGAGCGTAAATAATTAGAGGTCATTACTCACTATTTAGTATTATAGCTGGTATAAGTTAAACTGAGAAAGAGGAAAATATAAATAAGTCTAACAAGTATTTCTAAACCAGATAAACTTCACCAATGAGTTTTACCTATTAGATGACCGCTACCTATATATATCAATATATAATATATATACCTAGCAACCGTATTATGTTGAATGGTTAAAGTTTCCAAATAAATCAATTGTTTATCATTAGCGAATATGAGCACCCCAAGAGCGACTAGAGAACATGTTTATTATTGTCGAGCAGGAGAACGAAGCACCTAGCAAGAGAAACCCTACGATACCCAAAAGAAGTATATTAAAAAGTATTTGGTAGGAATACCGATGGTCTAGTGAAAGAGAAGTTTTAGAGTAAGGAGAGTTAGTATGATTTTTATATATTTAATATTTTTTTTATTTTTTCTATCTCTCCTATTTATTCGTGTGATCGAGCCGATAACGTGTCCTACACCACCCATATAATTCCTATTCCATTTTTTATTTTCCCATTAGCCCCAGATTGGAATAACAAGAATAGCTCCGAGACCAGTATTAGGGAGAGACCAAGAGGGCCAATTCTAGAAGGAAAGGGGAGCCAGTGATGAATTACTGAAGTGGAGTCTGCAAAGCTCGCCTTGACTTGTGTCGCGTCCCCCGTTCCAACACCTAGAGGCGACGAAGTGTTATTTTGAGACCATAGAACATTATAGTTGTGAATGGAGGGGCGGTCAGCACGGAGGGCACATTCCCTCAAAATTCGGGGAGGAACGCACATCCGCCACCCGTTCTCCTAACCGTTTTCATAGAATTTCAGGATCGCACGCCCCAGGTAGCTGACCGAATCAAATGAATACAACCAAAGCATTTTAGGGACACCTTTGCCGCCCCGACTCCTGCATCTGTGTAGGGCAGGGGGGATGTTACCCAGATGAGTAATGCGGCAGATCTGTACCTCACTTGTTTTTAGAGTTAGATGGAAAATAGCGTAGTGAGTATTAAGACAACTTATTGATTATACCGAAGAGTTTAATAGATTTATCTTACGCCATACTAAAACAACCGTTCAGCATCGTTATATGAGAGGTAAAATCGGCTCAACGTTATTATACAGGCATAAGTGATTAAGAGAAAGAATAGTGATTCTTTCTATTGGCAAGAGGAGGCTCACCACACCACGAAAAGAAAATTGACAGGTAGAGAACCTATGACGTATTAGGCGCCCTTTTTTACTTATTGCTGATAAGGCCGCGCTTTGCTCCGTCCCCGGGGGAATGCGATCTCATCTCGCCTTCAACGGATTCTAGCCTGCCAAAGCATAATAAGATAGCTTTTACGAATAGACTTCAGCCCTAAAGTGAGGAACGGAGAATTAGATAATAAATCTCATTTCCCCTAAATAACCGCTATTATAGAGATTAGCTCAATTTAGATCGATGAGCATAACTGAAGAACTAAAAAAGAGCACCCGAAAATTAAAATGGTAAATAGAAGAAGAAGAAGAAAAAATAATAATAAAGATTCCGACAAGCGAACGGACTCCTATTATGAAACCCCCTGACTTTACTTTCCCGAATCTTAACACTCCGATCCAATACTACCTCCTTTATTAATATCTCCGGTTGTGCTCACATTGATAAGGACCCGACGCTACCGTTTCATCCCTAAGGAATTCCAAACATATCCAGCTTTTTCACCAATGCTTCTGATTATTAAGTGTGTATCATTACAGTCTGACCTTTGAATATGAAGCGACGTAGGACCCGCCTCCAAGTATGCTCCGGTATGAACTGCCCGAGGGTGATCCCGTAAGATAATAATAGATTGGTAATAATATATAGGAAGAATATATATAGGAATAGATGTACTATATAGAATAAAGATCTGGAATAAAAAAAGAAAATAGAATATGAAAAAGATCCTAATGAGAACGAAACGAAAGATAACAAATCATAGATAGGATATATAGTAAATAGGTAAATAAATAAATAAAGACGATATATTATCATATATATTTTAAATTCAACTCATTGTGGACACAAATACTAAATCTTTACGTCAAATAAACGAAAAAAAATTAAATTAAAAGGAAATTTAAAAATTAAATCAATTGAAAAGCTCAAAACAGCCCCCTATGAGATTTTTATGCAATCAAATTTTTAATTTTCCGCTTTATTAAAAAAGAAAGCCAGTACGTGTTACCCATTGCAATACTATATGGTTGAAAAGCTCGTTCTTGAATAAAGTCTAATATAATATATATATAAACTATATATATATATATATATATATCATATATATTATATATATATATATATATATATATAATATAATATATATTATATATACATATATATATATATTATATATATATAATATATATATTTATATATATCTTCTTGGTGGGGAAAGCTAGAAGCCTACAAACTTCGACCAGAGTAGCATGGAATTCCCAATCCAGAAAAGCTCAAAGAACCGACAATTTTCCCGAATTGCACGAAAATATTTTGAAAGTGTTCAAATAAATCAAAGGTAGTTGGAAAAATAGATAAAGGAAGTGTGTTCCAGTCTTTACCAGTAGAGTAACATGTGAGATTGAAACATAGTGGTTAAGAGTCTATGGTCATGTGGTTGGACAGGGAAATGATTGAGATTACCTGCAGTAAGGCTTGTTGGACAAGCTTCTTCTCATTGAGGAGGTATTTGCACCGGAGAGTTCAGAAAAAAGCATGTCTGTTGATAGGGATAGTATAAAGAAAACACGGCAGGAATTCTACGGGCAGAAAAGTGACAGAGCGAGTTAGTGAGGAGTAGTAACGTAGTAAACTAATGAATCTTAAATGATAATAGCTAGATAAAAAGCTACTAACTCGTTTACTCTACAATTTATAAGGATAAGTTATATATAATAATAATATAAAATACTGTAGTGAGTTAAGGAAACCACCAACCAGACATTGTAGAGTCGTATTCTTAATAACACGTAAGCCAACGGATCACTCTTATAAAGAAGACCCGTGTATGCACAAACTAGCCTAGGAGCTTGGAAGATATACTCTGAAGAAGACTGCAGACTATGCTAAACAAGAAAACACCCAAAATACCATAAATTCTTTGAAGAGACTGCCTAGTAATTTGAAACAAGTAAAAAGTGACCGTGAAAAAGGGTGCAAAGATAACTTCCAATTAAACAGGTTCGATGCGAATTAAAAGTAGTATAAAACAACTAAATGAAAATAATTAATAAAGAGAACATGAGAAAGAACAAGTACCAGGTTTGAGTTGTGTTTCTGAGGATTGTTATAGTTCCGTGGTGGTGGGGAGAGATTTTATGCATCAAGTACGTGATACAACCTTAAATGCCAGTACCAGGAAAATCTTGTTACTACCAACAATCCCTGGTGCTCGACCCTTCTTAAAGACAACCTCATGCTCTCACCCTCCCGCGCTAGCTGACACACAAAAAAAAATAGGAAAAAAAGTAACTTTGCTTGAAAATAGTGTGTGCCTTTTCTCATCTCCATTAAAACAACTCAAAGCCTTTGTATCAGTCTTTCCCCTAACCGCGATTCTTAGAGGTGGTGGTTCTAATCTTTTACAAAAATACAAATGATATAAGTTAATGAAGGGTTTATGAGGAGAGATAAGGTAAAAGATTATAATAAAAGAGTCTTATATTAATGAATGAAATGATTAAAGAAAATTAATGAATTGTATTGGTCAAAGTAGATAAAACTCTTGAGATAGGGAACTAACCCCTTACTATTTAAACATTTAAAGATGAAAGGTGGCCGTCTACAACGGTAATCATGCCTTTAATAACTCATGCAAAGTATGAAGGATAATTTCATGAATATGAGGGTATTTATTGAGAGAGAGAGTAGGTTTACAAATTAGGATAGGTATCGGAAGATGAGGAGTTATTACTTGGTTAGTTAAGGGTTCCCATTTAGGGATCAGAGTAATATCTTAAAGCTTTGTAGCTCAATTCTAGGTCGGTTATAGTGATGTTTCTAGAGGTTAGTAGGTAATGGTTTTCTAGGTTTAGTCGCCACAGGCACCACACCAGAAAAAGAAAAACTATCCGACCCCCGGAAGTCAAACCATAGCCGATACTTAATTTATCCATGCTTTGAGAGAGTGGTAGTCTAGAGGATAATCTGGTGTAAGTGGGAGAGAAAGGAAAAGAGATCATCAGTCGAAAGGTCCTTACGAATACTATACAGGCGAACGGAGATAAGATTTATGGAGATTGAAATGCTCCAAATTTCCTCCTATTTAGTAGGTTGAGTGTTGAGGGATTGACGTATGTGTGTCATGTGTGAGAACTTGTGAGTTTAGATAATTGAAACCTGATTAGGGAGCTGGAACTTAAAAAATTTAGAAACAAAACTATATAAAAAACCATAGTAGAAAAAATAAAACGCTAATATACAATAGTTATGCTGTTTTGTTCGGCATTTACCGCTAGTTAGGAAGTCTATAATAATATAAAAAACAATTTGTAACTAAAAAGAGTTCTTTAAAGGAGAGAACAAGGGACATAGATGATATGAGAAAAATTTATGACGAGTGAACATGTGTGGAGGTGAAATGTGCGAAGAGTCCATTTCGAACATTTTTCCTAATTCTTTAAATAAGGGGCGATACCTAGTACATATCGTGACAGAAAATGTCCAGTTGATGAATCTATATATAATTATATTTTATACGAGCCCCACCTAGAGTATATCGTTCTTATATATTTCCTTCGAATTCTACCATATAACACAAATGAGTTTTTGTCCTTAATGTCCAGCGAGAGGAATTGCTATGGTTTCACAGTGATCTTGGTGTTAGCTAAAGTAAGGAACTAAGAATCATATTATTGTGACGTTCATGCCGGAAGCCATTAAACAATCCTGGTAAAGGTAGGATGGAATGAGCTGGAACCAGAAAATCCAAATATGATTTAAAGAAGTTAATATTTTTTGAATAATATTGCCACAAAAAAAAGAAAGATAAGAAAGATTAAACCTAAATTAATAATTATTTATTGTATTTATCTAAAGGAGGATAAATAAAGTTTTTACGTGTTTCGGAGATTATAAGAATTTTTTGATATATATATATTATATACGATTTCAGGAATGATAAATATATTATAATTAATAATTAGATTATGAGGTTTAATTACTGAGGGCTAGGAAATGTACATTGTTATGCTATATTCTATATTAAAGTACCTTCCCTTAGCCATAGTTTCTATTGGTTTAGATTTGAAAGCGTAATAAAAAGAATATGAAATGTAAGCCTATACATGTTACAATCAGAGAGGATAATATCCCTACTTACCACCATGCAGATTAACCAAAGAAGCCGGCGCTCGAGCGATTCTACCCGGACGTCAGCATAACCAGCCTCCCCGCGGAGGGGGAAAATAGTTCCTAACCCTGTTGCTCCGCTATTTTACTCTTATATTCCCCCCCCACCTCGGGAAGGTACCCGGAAGAGATGCACCAACACGCAGTTAGCACCCACCAAAAAATGCCGAAAAATGTCCCTCCCGACATACCACACCGACTTCTTGCGGTGAGCAACGAATTATTAAATTCTGCTTAGAATCAGATTATATAAACACAGCAGAGTTACAAAACCTTGGAAGCATGGAACGAGAATCGTCCCAGAAAGATGATAACCCGTCAAACTGGGAATCCCCTAAATGAAGGTATATTTTGATCGGAGCGAACCGAAAAAATTGAATAAAGTTAATTTCCCAACCAGATTAGACCCGCGCCTGTAATAAAATTGAACTAGAGTTAATGGATTACATATGGCTTTACCTTAGAAATATATTTTAAAAAAAAACCAAACCCAAATTATAACCAACACAATCATTCAAAAAAATGTATGCACAGTAACGTACAGGTATTAGAGAGCCTACAACAAAAATACAAGCTGTTGAAACACAACATCGCATCTCAGGAGAGTAAGTATAAACATAACAGTGAGACTAGGTAGTGAGTTTCAAGAGCTGTTTAATCTTTAGTAGACATTAGCAGGAAAGTTAACACTGGTCACGGCTAGACGATAGTGATATCGTATAAATTACAGCCACAGAATGACATACTCATTAGAGAGATGAAGGTGATAGAAGAGTTAGGAAATATATCTGCCATATTAATCTATAGATGTATTATATAGTTGTCGTAATAGAAATAGATAATTCAGGAAATGCTAGAAGTTATTTGAGTCTTAAGAAGACAGATATGTTATGACAGGAATCTATGTTTATTTAATACCATTAGCTTTTGATATGATTGATACATTGAGATAGTTTTTGAAAGTCTAGTAACAGGTAAAAAATTCGGTTAATAATTTATATTGTATTATATATATAAATAAAACATATGAGTCAGAAAATACCAGAACATACTGATTAGTCTTCCTATCTTACAATGCCATAAGCTTTTACACTGGCAAACCTTTTGTTGTTATATTGCTTAATAGAATTAAACAACATTCATGAATTAATTATCCAGACTTTTAAAAGGGTACAGAACTCTCAAACACCTGACTTGCAGTCATTAGAATCTAAAGAGTAGATAAAGTCCAGTAGTTTAGAGTAGACAGGTTATAATGTTATCATTACACACAAGTTTGATACCAATTAACAAATTTAAATTCCTTGACACTCCTGTGACACGTTTTGAAAACCTTGTATATCCTAACTCTGATGCTATTACAGAGACAGCCCTCTGGAGTATATTTAGTCCAGTAATAATTATAAGAGCAACAAAGGAAATTCACTTTTGACTATTCCACATTTGTTGGATATATGAGGATTGAGAGACCAGTGGTGAGAAGAAGCCTCTATCCGAACCTCATCATAGGATTTCTCTTGTGTGAGACATATATTCGACTTATTGCCTCAAAGTTACCTCTCTACTAGTCACATCCTATAATAAACAGAGATATAAACTCCCATTCACTCCGTGTATATAAATTTAAATAGTGCAATGATAAGGTGTAATAATATGATTAAAAAGGAGAATACTTACTACAGTGTATTATATAAGAATAGACTGTGATGATAGCATAGAGTGAGATAGCGAAACCGTTATGGATGGAGTGCTATGATTATTACTTAAACGACTCCATACATGCTAAAATGGAGGGTAATATTAGTCTCTTCTGGGAGCGTCTATTTCATTCCTATCACAATACATCAAATTTATATATTAATAATATTAAATATATATTATAATATATTAATATATATATATATATATATTAAATAATATATATATATATATTATATATATATTATATATAAATATATAATATTAATATATATTAAGTATATATATTAATATTATAATATCATTAATAATATTTACTACTATAATAATATATACCCAGCGTATTAATATCTTGTAAATTATATATCACAATATATTAATATACTATAAGCTAAGTTGATTTTATATACCAGTCACTTTTCGTGAGTGATATGTATAAGCTAGTGCTTCGGGATATTTTCAAAATTGACAAGTACTATGTACTAATCCCGATAATAAAGCTTAATCCTTTTAATGTACTTGTGATATTTTTAAGTATACACTCATATTTTAGAATATTTTGGGAGTTATCTTATTAAGTAACTTTTAAGGATTCCTATTGATTGAACAATAAGAATGTACTTTGGCCAGCTCCTCAAATCATGCAAAAACAAGCTAATAAGCTATTTGTAACTATACCGTGTGGTACTTTGTACTTGAGACGCCCTTTTTTTTGTACTTAGTACTGTGCTTTTTTATATAAGGTACATGCATTATAATACTTAATGCGTCATTTTAATATATATTACTTTACCTAATAATATTTTTATAATTTTCTATTTTTAATTACATATTTATTTTATATATATAATAATTTATATATTAATATTTCTTATTATACATGTTAATTTACTAAATTAAATTTAAATATATTAAATTATGTATTGTATATTATCATATATATATATATATGAACAAGACGAACAACATAAATAAATAAAAAAAACAAATGAAGAAGAACAAGAAGAACAAGAAGAAAAAGAAGTTGCAATTATAAAGGTAGAATAACTTTCATATAGGATTAACGTTTCCTCATAGCTGTTAATCCCTTTTCGTCATTAATCAAAAACTAAACTCTTCTTGAAGCCTTTGAATAAAAGATAAAATTAACTACGACTCTTTAAAAATTAACAGCTGTTGCAAACAACCCTTTACCTGCCCTATTAATAAAGGAATCTTAATGGCAGAGATGCCATTCCAATAATGGGGGAAATGTAGGGTCTCTTTTCATGGGCATATACCTCCTGTACCGAAAGCAGTCCCTAGGGGGTCAAATGGAGGGTCTCTTTTCATGTTTATATCTCCTGTACCGAAAGCAGTCCCTAGGGGGTCGTCTTTCATTTTTTATTCTTTCGTATATAAATTTTGATCCTTAAAATTTAAAATGTAATTTATTATATTCAAATTTTATTTTCATTTCAATTTTTATTTTATTAATTTGAATTTACTTTAAACTTTTTGAAAATTTATTTGAGCTATCAGCAATAAAGAGAGATAAATAATTTTTAATTAGGAGTAACGTTTGTGTTTGCTTTATGTACAATAAATGTACATTTCTAAATATTTTTATAGAAAAGTAAATTGAGTTGAAAAGAAGAAGAAGAAGAAGAAGAAGAAGAAGAAGAAGAAGAAGAAGAAGAAGAAGAAGAAGAAGAAGAAGAAGAAGAAGAAGAAGAAGAAAGAAGAAAAAGAAAAAGAAAAAGAAAAGAAAAAAAAGAATAAGAAAAAGAAGAAGAAGAAAGAAGAAGGGAATGGGAAGCAGGAGGAGGAGAAGAAGACGAAGAAGAATGAATGAGAAGAAGAAGAAGAATTTGTTAAAGGGATATAAAGAAAATAGTAAAAGCAATAAAAGAAAAGAAATAGAAAAAAAAAGAAAAAAGATAGAAGTACAGAACAAGATGAAGAAGAATATCAGACTGAGTGAAAGAATAGAGAAAAAGGAGATAGCGAACATGTTAGAGAACAAGAAGAAGAAGTAAGAATAAGAAGAAAGAAGAAGAAGAAGAAGAGAACGAAGACACCCCGGAAGAAGGTATTTGTTGTTATGAGCATATCCAGGAATGGAAGAGAAGAAGAAGAAGAAAGAGAAAAAGAAAAAGAAAAAGAAAAAGAAACAAAATATTAAGAAAATAAGAACAGGAAGAATGAGAAGAAGAAAAACAACAAGAATAAATAAGAAAAGGAAGCAACAGGAAACAGGAAAACGTGTAAATAATGTTATATTAAGAATAAAAAGAAAGTTAGAAAATCAAAACAAAAGAAAACAATACAAGATCTACAAGAATATAAGAACAAACATAGAAAGAACAAATAAAAGAAGAATAAGATTATGATGATGATAATAAACAAGATTAAGGAAAAGAAAGGCATTAAAATAAAGAGCAAAAATTACTTGTAGAAAATATAACAAAAATAATATCAAGAGGAAAAAAAGAAAAACTAATAAGAATAACACAAAAGCAGATCAAGAACAAGAAACTAAGACGAATATAAAATATGGGCAAGAAGAATGAGAACAACAATTTTAAAAAAGAACAACAACAGGAAATAGAGGAAGCATTTGTAGAAGAAAAAGAACAACGAAATTAAGATCAGGATGTAAAAGTTAAAAAAAAAAACAATAAGAACACGGAAAAGAGTACAAGTAAAAGAGCAAGAACAAAACACTTAAAAGAAATAAGAACAAGAAGATAGAGATGAAGCAAGGCACTAAGAACGAGTAGGATGAAAATCAAGAAATGTTTTCCTTTATCTATTAAATGAAACTTCTTTGAATGCTCCTAAGTTTAGAATGTGTTTTCAACACAAAAGGAACATCATTGAAATCTTCCCTTGTAAATTTATTCTATTATCCTTCTAAAGAAAGACAAATAGCAGAAAGAAATAAAATAGAGATTTAGAGAGTGAGAGAGACGAGAGAGAGAGAGAGAGAGAGAGAGAGGAGAGAGAGAGAGAGAAATAAAATAATAACAGAAATGAAAATAAATCATATAATTACAAAGCATTTAATATTTTCAATAATAATAATAGTGATAATAATGATAATAATGATAATAATGATAATAATAATGATAATAATATATTTTGAAATAATAATGAATGGATAATATAATGGTAATAATAATATAATAATAATAATAATAATAATAAATAATAATAATAATAATAATAGATTGGGTGAATTAATAATAAAATAATAATGACATAATAATAAAATGAATCATGTTTCAAATTTTTTTTATTGCGTCAAGAAAACTTATTTTTTG
Source organism: Trachelipus rathkii (assembly GCA_015478945.1). Taxonomy (NCBI): domain Eukaryota; kingdom Metazoa; phylum Arthropoda; class Malacostraca; order Isopoda; family Trachelipodidae; genus Trachelipus; species Trachelipus rathkii. The sequence goes on from JABUQX010045867.1 coordinate 15,308, forward strand.
ACTAAGGCATGTAATAATAATAGGTAAATAATAATATGAAGAAAAGAACATTTGTAAGAAATTAATATAGAATTCAGTTAAATATCTCCCTTTGATAATAATATTAAATAATAATAATAATAATGGATAGTAATAATAATAATAATATTATTATATGTATAATATATAATAATATTTACTTTAATATAATATATAACTACATAATAATAAGAATACATAACAATAGATATTAATAATACAAGTACTTCTTAACAGCTATAAGTACTAAACTGAAAGATAGATAGAAATAAGTGAAACGTGAAATTTTTATTCAAATTTACTATTTCTATTTTATTTTAATCAATTATGTATTTCATTTATTTGAATTATAACTTCTTAAGTCAAAAGATTTAAATATTTCATTCGTTACTTTTTATTATTAATTTGGAAAAAAAATTTAATAAGTAGATATATGATATATAGTATATAGTATGATATATATATATATTATAGTATTTATATATTTATATATATATATACGTATTATATTATGAAGTTGCCCTTATGATAATATATCTATATATATATATTAGTTATATATATATTTATTAATATATATATATATATTATATATATATAGTCACTTTTTCTATTGGTTTATTAACTACAAAATTGTTTTTAAGCGGACATTTCTTAGGATTTTTGGTAACATTTTATGTACATATGAATATAACACTTGTATCTGATAGAGCAGTAACTTTTGCATCTCGTAGGGGATTCTAGCCTTCAGGTTGGCGGATTATTTTGCAGGTTTTTCTTCATTCCGGTTATTTCGCCAAATGCAAGCAGGCGAATGTATTAGGTTTAGTTTAATATGTTTATCAGAGTTTACATTTGATTTAATTAGACTTATATCACCTATAAATGTTTGTCGGTGTATTCTTTCATTTGTACACCTTTCTATATGATTTATATAGTTTAATTTGTATCTTATCACATAGATGACTTTCATTTAAGTTATTTGATTTGTAGAGAGTGCTGTAATGTATCTCTACCACCTCAGTTTTTATATATCCTTGGGTTGTGAATGAAGTCCTTGCATATACTCTGAGGTAGTGCCTTTTTTTATTTTCCTCTAAAGTAGTCGTTGCTCTAGGTATGATAAACAATGAGGTTCTCCTTCGCGCCTGTGCCTAAATCCCTCGGCATCACCTCTCCTCAATTATCTTGCGGACATTCTTCTGTGATAAAACCCATAGTAGCTTACTTATAAGATGATCTCTATATACTGTCTTCTTTATTCTGGAGTGGCGTGGTGCTCTTCTGATGATTTATTATATCCTATCACCATATCCGATTACCCTTAGGTCGCGTTCGTCTATGGCTAAATGGGCTGCTATTTTCTCGTTTCTCAAATTGCCTCAACATTCTTTTTTGGGCACGTATGTGGTGCAGCCGCATGATGGTATAAGTATCAATCTTTCAATATTCCTATATTATTCTCATATTCTAAAGGTACATTGGGTAGCAAAATTTTCAAAACGCATGAGAACCTTTGGAATTACAAATTAACTGGAGGACTTCCATCATCAAAAAGACTACAACTCACAAATCAAAATTAATTCCAACAGATCCATTTCAACAAAATACATACATCAAACCATCCCAACCCACGCAAATACAAGAATCAAAACACCAACCTTCAAGTCACAACGAAGAGGTATCGAGGGGGAGTTTAAATATCTCGCACAACCTTCATAGATTGATTTCAAAAAACAGCAGCAAATAATGTTCGGTAGTAAAGAAGAGAGTGTTTATATTGCACCGATGTAAGTAATTAATGGATTATTATTATATTTTCCACCGATTCTGGCGTTGTAAACTCGATCGAGACCAAATTTCTTCTGTGTGGAACTTGAAAGTTGGTGCAAATTAAATTTGAATTATATTATTAATATATAATATATATATAAATTATAATATATTAATTATATTATCTATTTCAGTTTTTATAAAACAGCTTACTTTTCTATTACTACGATAAATTGGTTATAGAATTCATCAAAATTATATTATCCATAACTCAAGCGTGAAATAATTTTAGCTTACTAAATGTAGAAATATGAATAGAGGATAATTAGGATTATAATTAATATATAATTATTTATTAATTAGAAGAAACTATATAATATTAAGAGACTTAGTATTTAAAGAAGCTACACTTGTGGGATTAGATAAAAACTGCACTATAAATGTCCCAAATAAACTGCAGTGGATGGGAGTGAGATATTGAGCGAAAGGAATTATAGTATCTTCAAAACTGAATGAAATTTTAATATGGGGTTTCTGATTAATCAATTCAATGAAGTATTATTAAAAATAATATGATAAGATGTAATTTATTCAAATTAACCTATAATTATATAAAATATTAAATATTATATATGGTATATATATATACTTAGATATTTAACATATACTTACAAGAATACTTAATAATATTATAAATACATATAGAGATAAGTTGTATGAATCAAATGCTGAGGATCTTTATATTAAAACCTAGGCGGAATAAAATAGGTGGAAATACATTAGTGAGTTAAATATTATTACTTGATTTAGCTTAAATAAAACAATTTATTACTATTGAGTAATATCTTTAACTCACTATATAAGAGCAAAATTAGCATATAAATAATTTAAGATAAAGATTTATAACACCAGTCCAATACTTTTACAAATGCTCAATAGAAACTATGTCATACCTCTAGAGTACTTAAAAGTATTTACGAAAACATATAACTATTTACAATAACCAAATATTCACAAGCTGAAGATTAAACTATGATTATGAGTAGGCTATAACCGTTAATTTATTTTACTTTAGACAATTTATATATATACAAAGCATATTAAGCTTGTATCATAACACTATGGTCCGAAAAAAAATTGTCAGCTGTACTAAGCATGAACTAGCATATAAATACTAAAAGGTTTGGCAAAATTACTTCAATGTGCAAAACCAAATTTCTCATACACAAAAAAAGCTGGTAAAAAATATCTCGTCAATCATCGAAGATTTGCTCCTCAATATTTCTAGGAGACGTGGTATGTGTCTTTTATTAGGTTGTAATTTTCCGCAGATTTTTTGAAAGTAAATTTTGCATAATTTAGATATTGATGAACATTAATTATTGTTCTATTCGTCTATTGTATTCACTGAATAACATTGTAATTTTCTTCTAATTTAAAGAGATAATTTTATCATATGACTTACCTATAACACAGGTGTATCTCTTTAGTCTTATATAACCTGCATTTTTATTTCTAAACAGATTATAAGGTTAATTTATATATATTTATATATAATATATACTGTATTCATTTTTAGGACGATACTTGACAATTTGATTTACATTATATATTTAGATATTGTTAATAACAATTTAATTACAACATTTAATTATATTTATTATATAAATAATTTATTTAATTTATAATTATTTATTATTATAATTATATATAATATATTATAATAATTATTATAATTATATAATATTAATTTTAAATATTATTATATATTTATTTATTATATATATTATATTTATAATTATATATTTATATATTTATTATTATCATTGCATTAAAAAAAGCCTTAGGTGCACTCCTTTTTTCAGATAAAATTGTCTATATATATATTATTATCACTCGTGTTTTTTAATATTATTGCTAATGATTACATTTTTCGCCTTTTTATCTGTATATAAAAACAGTTTGATTTTCTAGATCCATAATATTATATTGGAAAATATTTAAAGGAATGGCTACCCTTTTGAGTAAAGAGAAACGTTCTAAACACAATATATTAAATTACTTTGGTGTCTAAATTTCTGTGCAGTTTATTCTATTCTTATTTCTGCGCGGGTGCGGTCGTCTCGAATACAAGTCGAAAAGATTATCCTACAGCTTGGCATCTATCATCATCAAAATAAGTGACCAACATCTGTGTGAGAATGGTTCGTTTCTCTGCTATTGTGTGGGTCTTTTCTTTAAGAAGACAAGGATAATACGGGTATCAAAATTTAACAAGAGAGAACAGGATTCTCCAATTGATGTCCTCTTGTGATATGAAGAAACTTAAACTATTAATCTAAACGAGACATTAAAATGATATAGGTAAGGCCAATGCACGAGACCTATTCAGATATGATTTAAAATTCCATTTATTTAAAATTACTAATCACTAAAGGTTAATAATTCAATTTTATTGACAAAGTACCGTATAGCTATATGCCTTTGCCTTCACTTCACTCCTAAATCTTCTTTGTTCTCTAATTTTCTTTATTTTGTTTATGAATTGAATCAGGTCTTTATAGTTCGATCGATTTTTACTTTTATGCTTATTTATATACTTTTTGTTAACACACTCTATTTTTGTGTAAGTCTAACTAGATATATTGCGATATTGTCTCATAGTCCATAAATCATTCTGTACTCATCAAATTTTATTTTTTGCCCGTATATTTTATTTTCCAATTTTTTTTATTTCAGATAACTCTTCTATAACATATTTCTTATCTTGATATTTATAATCTTATCAATTCTTTTCACCTCTAAATTTCGTTTGTTTCTTTCTCTTTACAATATGCTTTACACTCCTATTACACTCTTGGTATTTTTTGGGATGTTATCTATGTTTTAAAATCATACCTAGTTGCAATAATAGTTTTTAATGACTATGAGGTTTTCTTTCTCCATCTATCTTGGCTCATATTTATTATTAATTCGTCAATCTTAGAATTTCTTTTTATATCGACTCTGCTTTATTAGATTTTAGTTTTATTTTTAATCTACTGAGGATGGATTGGTACAATCTAAATCTAACATTCTCATGTATTCTTTTTTTCCATCAAATATGAAAGAAAATATTTTATTTCTTTTTCATTTTTTTTTAGTTTATTAAATATGATTCTTAAAGCCTACAGTTAACACTTCTGGGCTCCTTTCTTCCTGTCACGATATGTTTGCATTTTATTTCCATTAGAATGGACTTAAGCCCTTTTACTAGGGAGTTTTTATACACTTATACTCGTTTCAGCGATACGCATTACTCATTAAAATATTCTACAATATTAAATTTCTAAATATCCTCCTTAAACTCTCCTGTCCAGTGTGAACATTGATAATTAGTTATAGTTTCTATATATTTACTATGCGTTATGAATGATTACTTCTTATATGACCATTCATTATCGTAGCCTTTTCTTTTTGTTAACAACTATAATGTTTTCTCAAATAATTTCAAGTTTCTACTCTTTAAGGATTTTAGTTATTTTGCTTGAACTTTTGGCTAGGACCCTAAAATTTAACTCTTGAATAATACGTATATTTCAGTTTTTTAAGTTCATTCTTTTTAATTTATAATTCATTCTTAACAAATATTACAAACGGATTTTGCTTCCAAAATTAACAAACACTGTTTCAAAAAAATAGTTTGTTTGTTCGATAAATTTTCCCTAACGAGATATTTTATCTGATAAAATAATTAAATATTTACATACTATTCTTTTTTAATATTAATAGAGTACAAATAATCTCATTTTAATCATAATTTATCAACAGTCTCGCATACTCGCCACTTCTCCCGTTTGCATAGGGAATATAATCCAGGAACTATTGAGAGTAGATGAAAGTGTGCCACATTTTTTCTCTGCGTTGGTTTAAATTATTTCTTTTAATATTTTTTGTTTTGTTATTTATTTCTTTTTTATGTTATTTCATTATATTTTTTTATTTCCTTTAAAACTCTGCAAGTAATTTTGGTGTACTATTTTATTCAGAGATATTAGTTTGTTTCATTTAAGTATGTGAATTGTATATTCTTAACTTATTAGTTGATTTATTATTTATTAATAAGCCAATTTAATTTTCGTACATATTAAAAACTCGTCCATATATCATATTATATCTTATATTATACTTACTCTTTATATCTCTATACTTATATATATCATATATTATATATATATACTATATTTTACATATATATTAATCTATATTTTATTACTATCCTTTAATGTTTTCATATTTTTACTTTATTCTTCTTTCATTTATTTATTACCGTATCTTCTATTTATCACATTATTATTTCTCACTTTTGGGTCTTTCTTATTTATACAGGCCACTTCTCCTCATTATTCCTTATATATATATTATAACTAATTTACTGTATTTTATTCTTTATCACTGACCTCTCCTCCTATTTATCTCTTATTTTAGGTCTCTTTATCTTATCATGTTGCTTTTATTTCCTATTTAGTCTGATTATTTTATCTTTTTTCTTTTCATTTTCCATTTACGTGTTATCACTTCTACTAATCTTTCTTATCTTCTTATACTTTTTATATCTATTGCTATTATACTATATTTCGTATAGTTGGTCGGTGACTCTCACTTCTTGACACTGTGACTATTGAATTTTTCTGTTGCTTTTACAGGGTTCTTAGGAAAGATCTATGTCTTTTTTCTAAACATTCTTCATTTCTTTAATATATCCTTATTTTTATCTCATTCATAGTCTACTTTAAATTCTTGACTCTTTACTTTCATTTCTTTCATTTCATTCTTCATTCTTCTTTACTTACTTCTTTACTTACTTCTTATCTTTCTACTTATTTATTATTAACTATTCTTCTTCTTCTTCTATTTCAAACCCTAATTTACATTTTTTATCTTATAAAGGTATATTTTAGATAATTTACATATATTATATTGTACATATAGACAAACTAAACAAACGTATATATTATTTTATTAATAACTATTATATCCACCTATTATAAATATTATTAATTTATTGTAATATTTTTAATATTTATTATCCTTCATTTCTTTTAACTATTACTCTCTTGAATGTACAATCTCTTTTTGTTCAAATTTATTTACTAAGATATAAGTAACTAATTTCAATACATATGAAACAACCCAGTTTTTCTTCTCGTAATTGTAAATATAACTAAAATTGATAATTATAATATAAAATTATACATTTTTTAAATCTATTTAATAGTGAATAATTACATACATATGGGATTATATAATATCGAAAGAATAAAAAATGAAATGGACGATCATACCTACTAGGATGCTTCTAGGTTATACAGGAGATATATAACTAATTCTATGAAAAAAGAGTAACACTTATCCATATTTAGACCCCACTATAGGACTATATATAGGTGTCTTATATTATTACTATATAGGTTAACAATATAGTGAGGTATTGTTTCGTTTGACTTAGGGCCGTTATTAGCCGTAGCTTTGATTTTGACGTTTACGGTGTTTGTCGTTTACAAGCTCCCATATTGATACTAAAAGTAGTACTCACTACATTATATATTATTACCCCCTATATATTTAGGAATTATGGTAACATATCTATACTCATGTAGCGTCATACTTAATATATATTATTTAAGATTTTATACTGTCTTTTTTATTATAATTTACTGCAGAGCCGTAAATACAAAATGTTTTGTTTTTAATTTTGAATGACTTTTTGCTTTTGTTTTTTTTCACAAGTAGATTAGTAATCAAAATAGTAGTTTTATTTTTTTTATGTTTTCTTTTTTTTTATTTCAAATGCTTAGTTTTTTATCAAGATAAGTTTTAGTCTTTGTGCATATTTACACTGACGAAAAGTATCATGTCGTGGTATATGATGAACATGTCTATTTATGTTTAGGTAACTGTTAAAAATTTTTTGGGCAGGCTCTTTTTGCACATATTTATTAATTTATAGATAATTAAATAGTGATATGGATCAATAAAAAATTTTGTACTAAAAAGTATTCATGTGGTCCTCAGATTTTGCTTGGTTGTTTTGGTCTCTGCTTGTAATCTGTTAATTCTTTCAGTTTCGTTTTTTTTTCTATTCCATAGCTGGATTTCACGTCTTGTTATCTGTAGAAAATATAAACTTGTATTTTTTCTGTTCTTGTTCTCCGTCTCGGTTTGAATTTGCTTAGTTTTTCTTTGTTTTTTCTAAGTTCATCAAAAATGTATAGTGGCTTAGATTCGAGTGTTCTTTTCTTGTTCTTCTGTTCTTGTTGTGCTTTAAGCTATGACATAGTCGATATTTTATGAGTGTGAGAACGAAGGGGTGTGAGAGTATGGATCTATCATATATATCATTAAATGTGACCCTTCTGTGCTCTTTACTTCTTTCTACATAACTTTTCTTCCTGATCTAGAACTATGTAAGTTCCTTTTTTAATCTTCTTTATTCTATCAACATAATAATAAAGCATATTACCATTCTCTTTTCTTCTCTCATATCATCCTTTCCGTTTACATCTTCATACTTCATTCTTCTTACTTTCCTTCTTCTTTCTTTTTTTTTGGGCGTTTTATTTGTACTGGTTTTTTTTTCTTTTTCTTCTTTTTCTTCTTTCTTTCTTCTTTTTGGCAAAAATAGTCTTACTAACACTAATACTCATTCCTATTACAATAACATAGAGAACTAAATCATCTACTTACCTTAAATAAACTTACTTCTTCTTTGCTTCTATTTACTTGATTCTCGTGGCTCATGTCGAGCTGTTAGGGTACTTTCAGCCTCGAGTAGTCAGGTTGACTTTTCAAAGCGTGTTAAGGCTCCATCTCTCGCACGATCACTTGGATATGGTCTCTCCTAGTCGATGTTCTTGATAAAGTTCTTTTCATATTTCATTCTTCTTGTTTCTTACTTGGATTCTTCTTGATAATTATATATTTACTTTATAATTATATATTATATAGATTTTTCATTATACTTTATATATCTTATATGTTATTGGTTGTGATATTATATTAAAGTTAGTGATTTTCGCTATGACTAAGAATAAAATGCTTTGTCCTAAGGTTTGTATGAATAGTGTGTCAGGATAACTTGTTGTGTTCGATTGTGACGTGATTGTCTTAGCTGTGTATGGGGAATTATATGGGCTCTTTCTTTCATCATAAGTTGTTGCTATCGTTCATGAGGACTAGTGTGTCTGTGTGGTTCACGTTGCAATCACAGAACATTGTAAAATCTTGCTCTCATATCTTCTTCTCTTCGCTATCTCACAATTATCCTTTTCCCTAATATCTTTTGCACATATATATATCTCTACTTATATCTACCTATATTATTCATCTTACATCCTTGAATTATATATATAATATATATAATATAATTATTATATAATATATATATTATTATAATTAATTATTATAATATTATTATATAATATATTTATATAATGTAATTATATAAATTATTTAATTAGTTATATTAATATTGATTTATTATATATATATACTATTATATTTCTTCTTCTTTATTTCTATTTCATTCTTAATGTATTTATTATTCCTGCTTCGATGCATACGTTCGATCACCTTGCTGACTTTTACTCATTGATTTATACTCTTGTATAGCTACTTATATATATTATAAATATTTATATTATATTTCATTACTTTCATAATATATATAATTATATATATTATATCTATTCTCGCTGATTTGGATAAAGTGGGAATAGTCGTGACACCGTTTAGGTTTATTATATATTATATTATAATTTTATTTTTCTTTTCTATCTTATATATATTTTGTATTTCTAAAATTTTAAATATGTTTTGCCGTTCAAAATTTTATTATTAAATGTATGTTTATTATCTACTTCTTTTATTACTTTAATGTTGATTTTCTATATTTGGTTAAATATTTTGTCTTGTTTCATTTAATATCTTTTTTTTTCTTTCTCTGTTTAGTTACGAAAAATATCGTATTTTTTTTCTTTCTTTGTTTAGTTACGAAAACTATCGTGTTGTTTTTTTTATTTATTTTTTATTCCTTCGTTTCTTCTTCTTTCTCGTATACCTTAATCCCTCAAGAGGGCAGTTCTCTGAAACGACATTTCGATTTAAGGTTTTTAGGGTAATTACTTTTCTTCCTTTCTTTCTATTA
>JABUQX010045868.1:12500-57500 GCA_015478945.1 Trachelipus rathkii
AAATGTAAAAACACTGGTGTACATACAACAATTTTAAGACCAACATTGCTATATGGTATGGTGTTGAGGTGTGGATATTGACTACAAAAACAAGATGTATGATGAAGACTTAGGAGATGAGAGTTCTGAATTGATTAGAGGATTTCTATTGAGAACGTTTGAGAAGTGTTGACATTAGAACGGAGCTGATCGTGGGGTCTGTTGGAGCAATCATTGAGAGTACAGCAATTAAGATAGTAAGGGCACTTGTGTAGCATTAATGGCGGAAGGTATCTTGAGAGACCTTACAACTGACGGGCGGAAGGTGACTGGTAGGAAAACCAAGAAATAAATGGAGAGAGAGTGATAGCTGTAGAGTATCTGAAAGAGCTAGATGTCCATCAAAACATTGGGGTGAAGAGAGGCATCGTAAATAGAAAATAGAGTAGTGCCCTAATCTCTGCGCTTGGTAAATGGTGTTGAATTATTATTATTATTATTATTATTATTATTATTATTATTATTATTATTATTATTATTATTATTATTATTATTATTATTATTATTATTATTATTATTATTATTATTATTATTATTATTATTATTATTATTATTATTATTATTATTATTATTATTATTATTATTATTATTATTATTATTATTATTATTATTATTATTATTATTATTATTATTATTGTTATTATTATATACTTACTCCATAAACTTTTGCCTCACTTTCTCTTCGTTCAATCGATGTTTCTTGGAAGGCCGACGAAATAGTGACAAGGGACATTTGGCTTTGTATCTCGTGCAACCCGTTGAAGATTTCCCGTTCAATTCAGCTTCTAAGTATTCTTCCAAAACATTTAGAGGGTCATCAGAAGAGCTCACGCTTAATAATAATAATAATAATAATAATAATAATAATAATATTAATAATAATAATAATAATAATAATAATAATAATAATAATAATAATAATAATAATAATAATAATAATAATAATAATAATAATAATCACATCTCTTTACGCGAACGATCATTTATTATATTTTCGCAACGTCGATATCTTTTAAGTAAATTATATTCTTTTGTTTTGTATTTATTAAAGTATATTATATATTAAATATTTAACACATTAATTATATTAAATATATTAAATATATTAAATATCATATTATATATTAAATATATTATATTATATTATATTATATTATATTATATTATATTATATTATATTATATTATATTATATTATATTATATTATATTATATTATATTATATAAGAAGATTGTTGTAAATAAGGAGAGACTCAGAGTAAAAATCCCTTTTAGATTACTAACGTCAAGAAGAGTTCGATAATCTCCCCTACGAGACCATATCCAAAGAGAGGCTGAGAGTGAAGTTCACAAATTGTTCTCAAAAGACAAGCTTTGCCATTCATCCCTAAGTTGTAAAGGGCGTCTTCGATCACCTGATAAACAAGAGATCTGGAAAAGAATTTTTCAATTTTTCAATTTTCAATTTGGCAATTTTTATTTTTGTCTGATTGACTTTTATTGTGACTGAAGGATCATTAGTCATTCCGATATTGAGGAAAGTAAAATGTTTGTTACGCTAGATTTAGTTTTATTTTCTTGCTTGGCGCACACATACACACACATACACACACACCTACACACACACACACACACACACACACACACACACACACACACACACACACACACACACACACACACACACACACCGCTATTACAAAATTATATGATAAATCGAGTTTTTTAATCTTTAATTATTATGCTCAGTTAGTGCTTGTTGCTTAGTTCATTAATAAAACAATAAGTGTCGTAGCTAAAATTTACGGGAGATTGTGCCTCTGACAACTATTTCTAGGAGATGATATTTATTTTTGTAATTTTAGCTTCAAATTCCTCAGTAAATTGAACTTCAGTATCTCTGAATTAGTTTTTTTTTCCGATTGTCACCACTCACGGGTGGGACAGAAAATAATAATAAAAATAATAATAAAAAATAAATATAGTAAATTCGATATCCTAGAGACCTAGACGAAAATAAAAAAATTAAGAAATTTTTCAGGCATCTTTTATTTTGGGAAGAGAGGTAACAAAAATATATTTAATATAGAGCAATAACATTGCCTTCAATTTTAAGTAAATTCATTTAAACCTTTTTTACATAATGGATCAACGTGGATATAAATAATTAATCTATTTGATTATTTTAGCAAATCAAAAATAATTAATTTTTATCAGATTGATGTCTTTGAGACGAATAGAAAGATACATTCTGAGTTATATACCGAATATGTTTCTTAATATACGAACCAGTTTAGGGTTTCTTAAATAATCATAATAAAACAAAAGCTCACATCACATTATTTTATATCTAAAACAATTAAGCTAATATTTTCATCTTATTTTTGCCTCTCCCAATATATATATATATATATATATATATATATATATATATATCATATATATATATATATATATATAACATATATATATATATATATATAATATATATATGCTATATATATATATATATATCGCAATACCTGTGTCCTCCGCTGTTTGATCTCTCATAAGTGTATTTTGAGTATGATTGATTGTAATAATAATCATGATGTTCCTCGTAGCTGTTTTTTACACTTGATGTAAAATTCCCTACAGGAGAGAACCATTCCCGTATGGTGTCGATGAAAGGTATTCTTCCAAAGGTGTTATCTTCGGATGTCAAACCCAGCTTATCGAAATCAACTGAAATATTTAAAATTTTCCTTAGGGCAACAAATAAGCATAACTTTAATAGGGTAATTTAAGTAATCAACAAAATAAAATCGAAAATTTTATTGGATAATTCATTGAAATCAACTGATATATATATATATATATATATATATATATATATATATATATATATATATATATATATATATATATATATATATATATATATATATATATATATATATATATATATATATGTAATATAATAACCAACAATAATAATAATATATATATATATATAATATATATATATATTTATCTATTTATATATATATAATAATAATAATAATAATAATAATAATATAATAATAATATATAATAAACATATATATATATATATATATATATATATATATATATATATATATAAATGGCAATTCATCGAAATCAACTAAAAATATTATTATTTTTCATAGGCTTATTCACCAAAGTTAATTGAATTTTTTTAAATCTTTCACTGCATACAATTCATCGAAATCAACTGAAACAAAGGTAATTCTTAAAATACAATTTATCGAAACCCACTAAAATAAACCAAATACCAACTCATCGAAATTAACTGAAATAAAAGTAGTTTTTTTTTCAAATGGAAACTCATCGAAATCAACTGAAATAAATATTATTTTTGATATATCAATTCATCGAAATTTACTGAAAGACATGTACTTTTTAAGAGTTTAGTTCATCGAAATTAACTGTAGAATTTTTAATTTTCTTAGGTAAATTCATCGAAACCTATTGAGATAAATATAATTTTTCATAGGACAATTCATCGAAATCAAATAAAAATATTTTTTCATAGCATAATCTACAAAAGTCAACTGAAATAATTTCATAGGACAATTCATCGAAATCAGCCGAAATAAATGTAATTTTTCATAGTTCATTTTATCGAAAATAAAATTAGATAAATTTAATTTTCAATAGGGTAATTTATTGGGTAATTATTTCCAATAACTGCCTCTAAACAGATTTTTATAAAAATCACAGCATAGACTCTAAAAAAATAGTAATGAAGAATAAAAAAAAATTTATTTGTTGCTCTCTTTAGGAAAAAAAGTTTCAGCATCTCAAAGTTGTTAAAAATCACATAGACTTTTCAATATTGATCGATCCAGGTTAGGTCTCATTTCAGGCCCTCTAAGTCAGGTTATGATAAGTTTTGTTAGGTATACACAGAGAAAATCTATGTAGAATTAACAAATCTTATCATAACCTGAACTAGGATGGCCCTAAAACGAGCACGAAGCCCACTAATTTTTATTATAAGAAAGTCTTTGGGAAATTTTAAACTTTCAGAGGCTGTAACTTTTTTTCCTAAAGACTGCATATTTTCGTTTTCACTATTTCTTCATTTTTATTTTAAGTATCTTTTATTTTCAAAAAAAAAAAAATCGTTTTTTTTATCACAAATCTTTTAGATTTTTTTAAAAGTTTGAGTTTAACTTTTTTTCCTAAAGAGAGACCGACAAATAATTTTTTTTTTTATTCTTCATTACTATTTTTTTAGAGTCCATGCTGTGATTTTTATAAAAATCTGTTTAGAGGCAGTTATTGGAAATAATTACCATTTATTGAACCAAATGAAACTAAACACAATTTTCATACGGTTTTCAATGCACGATAGGCAAAGGATCGGGGTTCGACCCCTAGTCCGGATTTTGGGTATCAAGTACCCATCACAGAATAGGGAAATGCCCGTGAAATACGAGCTTAAAGGATTAAAATAAGTTGCTGCAAAATCTTACTATCAAACGGAACAGAAATGGCAAATTCGTTTCCAAGTCCAATTGGAAGAGGATTGAATCCCGGAAGAGACGCAGTGGATTCCATTTCCAGTACAGAATGAGGAGGCAAATTTAATCTTCTGTCATTGGCCATATAGATGAAGCGCTTTGATCTCGAGTGACCAACGTAGCTTCTGCAATAAAAAACAAAACGAGTCACTTTATATATACGGTGTATATATACGATATATATATATATATATATATATATATATATATATATATATATATATATATATATATATATATATATATATATATATATAACATATATAATTATATATATATATATATATATATATATATATATATATATATATATATATATATATATATATAATAATATAATAATAATAATAATATATATAATATCTAATAATAAATATATATATATAATAATAATATATAATAATATAGCATATATATATATATATATATTCTTTATATATAATATATATATATGTATATAATAATAAATATATATATATAATAATAATAATAATAATAATATATAATATTATAATAATAATAATAATATATATATATAATATATATAATAATATAATATATAATAATAATAATAACAATAATATATATATATAACAATATATATATATAATAATATATATATATTTATTAATATAATAATAATAATAATAATAATAATAATAATATATATATATATATATATATATATATATATATATATATATATATATATATATATATATATATATATATATATATATATATATATATATATATATATATATATATTAATCGCGTTAAAAAACAAATTTACTCAATTTCTTTTCACTTTTTTATAGAAGATTTAGAAGGGTTCGGACATATCTGTATTTTGGTGTGATTCATCATGATTTTGCTGAAAAAAAAATTTTTAGGCCCATTTGATTTTTTGTCGAAAGATGGAAATTTTTGTCGAAAGATGAAAATTTTTATCGCCAAAGATGGAAATTTTTGTCAGAAGATGGGCATTTTATTCAAAAGATAGAAATTTTTGTCGAAAGGTGAAAAATTTTTGTTGAAGATTGAAAATTTTGTAGAAAGATGGAAATTTTTGTTGAAAGATGGAAATTTTTGTTGAAAGATGAAATATTTGTTGAAAGATGGAAATTTTTGTCGAAAGATGGAAATTTTTGTTGAAAGGTGAAAATTATTGTCGAAAGATGGAAATTTTTGTCAAAAGATGGGCATTTTATTCAAAAGAGAAATTGTTGTCAAAAGGTGAAAATTATTGTCGAAAGATGGAAATTTTTGTCGAAAGATGGAAATTTTTATCACCAAAGATGGAAATTTTTGTCAAAAGATGGGCATTTTATTCAAAAGATAGAAATTTTTGTTGAAAGATAGAAATTTTTGTCGAACGACGAAAATTATTGTCGAAAGATGGAAATTTTTGTCAAAAGATGGAAATTTTTGTCCAAAGATGGAAATATTTGTCGAAAGATGGAAATTTTTATCGCCAAAAATGGAAATTTATGTATAAAGATGGGCATTTTATTCAAAAGATAGAAATTTTTGTTGAAAGATGGAAATTTTTGTTGAAAGGGGAAAATTTTTGTTACAAGATGGAAATTTTTGTCGACCGATAAAAATTATTGTCGAAAGATGGAAATTTTTGTCAAAAGATGAAAATTTTTGTCCAAAGATGGAAATATTTGTCGAAAGATGGAAATTTTTGTCGAAAGATGCGAAATTTTTGTCGAAAGATGGAAATTAGGATAGCTTTTATTTCTATTGAACAGATTTTAAATTTATTTCCATATTTAAAAATGAATTAGCAATTTCTTTCTTTTGGTGATCCTTTCATCAAATTCCAATAAGAAATAAAGTTTTTAAAAAACGTTAAAAATAGTTTTTTTTATGGGGGTTTATGCTAATCAAAAAACAAGTTTTAATAAAATTTATATTTAAAAAGAAGGTCGCATCTCTTCTCTCTCTCTCTCTCTCTCTCTCTCTCTCTCTCTCTCTCTCTCTCTCTCTCTCTCTCTCTCTCTCTCTCTCTCTCTCTCTCTCTCCTCTTTCTCTCTCTCTCTATATACCTGCCGGCTATATACGCGCACTTGCGCGCGCATATATATATATATATATATATATATATATATATATATATATTGATAATAATATATATGTGTGTGTGTGTGTGTGTGTGTGTGTGTGGATGTGTGTGTGTGTGTGTGTGTGTGTGTGTGTGTGTGTGTGTGTGTGTGTGTGTGTGTGTGTGTGTGTGTGTGTGTGATAGCAATACATCAATTAAAAAAATTGAACGAAACATTTGTATAGTCAAAATAACTGTTAGGAATTAAAAAGGCAACTTTAACATAATTCCTATTTTCCTTGACGCTTACACAGTAGCTGTGATATTGATCCATCCAGGACAGCTTATTTCATTACGTTAATTAAGACCAAAGATGTTGATATTATCCACAAACACAAAGGCTACGATAGAACTATCGAAAAAGATAGGAAATTTGGAAGATGTGTTTGAAACAGAAATTTATTGATGAGTTTTTAAATCGTTGAATTTCATAAATTTGAGGAAGCTCAGCCTGAAAACACGACTTAAACTAATAAGAATATATGTTGAGATGTCGAGAGTCAATTCTAGTGTAAAAAGGAATGATAGGTCACTGCATAGGAATAGATAGCGTTAGAAGATGGAAGTCTAGAAGGTCGTTAAAGAAAGTAGTAATTTAGTAGCAAAATATAAAGACCACCATTGTTAAAAGGGAAGGAAGAGGAAGCAACTATTTATGTGGGATAATTTGAATGAAACCTTGACATATGTGAGCAAATTGAACTAGTCAATCCAAAGGAAGGAAATTTGAAAACAGAACCTAATGTCATACATACCCTGTGAAAAGCTATGGAAATGTCAAACTCTACTACGCAAGACTTCTATAGTTCTTAAAGGTAGAAAACCTTAACTCACTAGAATATAACCAGTTGTCCTATAGAGTTGAAAGTTATGTTGATGAAGATAGGAATGAAATTTCATATTGTTCAGGAAACGTGAATTCAGAATAGATTCAAAAATCATTCTACTAAATATAGGTAAGAAATATAGGGTGACAGAAGGTTCAGAACAGCTATCCTTCCTTGGGATCGGGTACACATAAGAGCGTTTCCAACACTGACCAATGAGGAGAGTCTTATTAATGCATAGAGAGCATATTTGAATAAGATCATGCTCCAGCCTAGAAGAACTCCATCAAATTGCTAAGAGAGATGCCATCCTGAACATCTAAGATTCATAAATGTAATTTGTAATCTCTGGTAAAAAAACATGATAGACATAAGATTAGAATGAAGAGAGGGAGGAGAATTGCTAGTGTCATTCAGAATTAAATTAAAGAAAAAAAGGAGACTGGAAGGATTAGCCTTCTCAGCAAGAGTATTAGCTGAAAATCATCAGAAATAAAAGGAGAAGAAAGACTGATTTACAAAAGTTATAAAAAATTTGTTTAGCGAGAGGTTAAAAATATTTGTAAGTATGAGAACCAAGCATACTACACTTTAGTTTACTGAAAGAAAGATAAGTTCGATAAAAAATATTTTTTCAAGAATATCAATAAGAGAAAATCACCAAGAATGAATAGAAAAGGAGAATATTTCTCTTCTTAATACAGGTTATCTCTGGCCTGAATGGGTCAGAAACAAGGGTCTATCTACAGTGAATTATGGAGTATGAATGTGTTCGTCTCCTCAGTGATTACAGATGAAACTGAACTGTTCTTAGAGTCAAGCAGGACTTATTTCAACCATGTAGTTATCATAGAAACTATATACAAATTCCAATTAGAGAAATTAAATTGATAGAAAACACACATAGACGAGGATGGAGCTTCTGGAAGATAGCAAATGAGTTTTAAGATTGTGATCAGATTTACCAATAGAAGCCAATTTAGTTTGTTTACTGTAAGAAAGACTAGTGATGAGGCAGATGTTAAGAGTGTTCAAGACATAGTTAGAACAATTTGGAATTATGTTTAGAGTTCTAATTAACGACTCGTATTTTAAGAATTCAGTAATGATGTTGTGGTCGTCGTCTTCTCCGGTCTCGTCAGTTTATGGGAGCTCACGTTTAATTTTCGTACTTCAAATAAAAATTCCTCTGTCATCAGATACGCCGCATTTTAGATATATAGAATCTATGATGATGAAATAGTAGAGAAGGTTAGGAAAAATTAAATTATTGTACCATATAAAAAAGAATCAATTTCTAAGTTAAAAAGCATTGAAATTTTTTAAGACTCCAAGTTCCAAAGCTTCTTAATGCTATTATTCAAAATTCACTTCAACGTGAAGTTAATTTTTTTTTAATTTAGTTCTAAAGATTTGAATAGTAAATTGTCTCTTTCATATATATATATTTGATCTCTTTTTTCTTCGATGAAAATTTTTTTAGTCAACAGGTCAATAGTATTTTTGTCATGATTGCAAGAGCCACGTAGACGACGAGTCGGTCTAGAGTCGGATGAGAGAGAGAGAGTCGAGCTGGGCGACATAATTACTCTGAAAAAACGTAGAATTTTCTCCGATATTTCTTACTCCAGTCATTGGGCAAACTTTTGACAGTGTTTCTCTGGCAATATATTATTATACGAATAGTTATATTATTATTTAGGTGTTGGGTATTGATATTATTCTTTATTTCATTGATATTTAGTTATTATTAATAATTTTACTAGGAGATGACAGCGTCATTTTGTATGCATATTGATACATATATTTTTTGTGTTTTTGCGGTGTGGTCTCTTGTGTTTTGATTCTTTTATGCTGTGTGTGGTGTTGGTTGTTTTGTTAGTATTTTGGGTTATGTTTTCGTTGGTATTGCATCGTTTTTTGATTTTTATCTTGCTTGTACTTGTTGTTCTTTTTTGTTTTGTTTTTATAGTTATATATTTTATATTTATATATTATTATATATATAATATATACTAATATTATAATATATATAATATATTATATATATTATATATATATATATATAATATATATATATATATATAATATATATATATATAATATTATTATATTATTCTTATTTATTAATATTATATTTAATTATTATATAATAAGTTATATTATAATATAGTGGATTTTACTTAAATAGCCTCAAAATATTAATAATGTTTATAATTTTTTTAACGTTATTTTATTTTATTATCCTTTTTATTTCTTTTTTACTTTTTATCAAATTATAATTGAAATTCGGATAAAATAAACTTTAATTCTTTTAGAATCAAAATCAATTTGTCTTTGTATAAAGATTCTTTGTTTTCTCAACTTGTTTAATAGTATTTTAATTTTCTCATAAATAAATGTTGTCTCACTCTGCTCCAGTGCGGCACAATGGGACATAGATGGGGCACATGGACAATTTAACTATAACTTATAAAAAAACAAATTCATAAATTATGACTTACATAGGAAGTTGTTCCGCTTTGTCGTCCTACATTCTTTTTTGGTAGTGATGTAGAAATGACTTTGATATCAAAATAGCTAAGAGAGCTACTCTAAAATTCAATAACTTTGTAAAAACACTGAAGCATTTTTGATTTTTTCTTATGTATTTGGGAAAATTAAAGAATGAGAGACAGGATAGTTTTAGGTTTTGTTATTTTTCATTACAGAAACTAAATTGTGTAAATAATGTATTGAATATTTAACTTAATAACGCAAAGTTTGTTAGATAGGACAATAGGCGTACGAAACGTAATATTTCTTAACTTTATCTGAAAGTTTCTAAATTTTAAGTTTTTGTTGTAGAGGATCTGAAAGACGAATAACTTTCGCTACTGATGAAGATGTATATTATTGTATTAAGCTTTTTTGGTTTCTCGTTTTTTGTAGGACCGATTGATCATTATTTTTTCGTCTCTGGTAGAGCATTGAGTTTTCTGGTGTATTTGTTATTATATAGGGGTACCGACGGGTTCGTCATCAGTGTGCTATTCCTTTGAATGTTTTTTGATCTCTTTGGATTGTGCTTTTGGGTAATCAATAGTTCTTGAGTTTAAGGATATGAGTCCTTTATATTGTTGCAGTTTTCTTGCGTTGATGAGGGTATGATTGCGTCATAACAATCAGGTATTTAAGCGATCAGTATAGCTGTATAGGAGCTAATTATGACACTTTTCTCTTGAAGACATAGTGTCCATGTAGATAGTATTTTTATGTGCTTAACTTTTACAAACGTTGATAAGTAAACGATTGTTGTTTGTCATTGCCTTTTGGAAATGCAATATTAACTAAAGGTGCATGTCCATTAGAAGTATAGGTCGAGGGGCACCGATGTTGTTTTGATATTGAGTGAACGAGAGAAGCCATTACAGATGTGTAGGATAACGTTTAAATGGTTCCATTATACTGATTTTTTTGCAAGAGGTGGAAGTTTATGACTATAACCTACGTCTTTTTTATCTTTTGTTGAATATTTTATCACCATGCTTTTAGCTAAGGTGTTAGATACTTGGAATCAGATAGTGCGATTTCGTGATCTAGATTTAACAGGAGCTGGGGTTTCAGTTGAGTCATTTGGGAATGCTTTATGAAGATGTTTTCATAAGATGAACAAAATAGCAATGTCATTATCCTGATGGATATTATATGCTTTAGATATTACACTAACTTCTATATTAGATGTTACCTTATTAAGTAGGGTATTATATTGTATATATTATATATTATTTTAGTATAATTATATATATTATACGATATGTGTAATTGACTGAATTATTGATGTCTGTATGTTTATTATATTATTTAGGTAGGTTGTATTATACTATTAGTAACTAGATGGCGCTTCGAGTTTTCTTCTGAATAAAAGGGACAATAAATTTAGCCCGCTCAAAGACCAATGTTTTTGTTATATTATTTTAGATTTATATTTTATTTAATTATTATTAATTGGTTAACACGACTTTTTTATATTGTTAATCTAAAAATTAAAGTAAGAAAGAATATATATTTAATTTGCATATATAATTGAATATTGAATTATACACGGGGCACAGTGGTACGTCCCGATTCAACCCCATTTAAATGTCCATATGTGACCCATGACTTAGGTTTGAGTTAGTTTGTACAAAAAAAAATCAAATTTTTAAAAGCCTACAAAAGAATATAATAGTAATAAATAATAAAAATGCTATTTATATTAGATTTGTTTTGCGAAAAGCATTTGAAATTTGAATGCAATAGTCATGGAACAAAAGGTAAATAGGGGTAAAATTTGTTTTCTTACTCCTAACAATTTAATATCTAAATAGCAAGGAATGAAATGAGAGACGTCTCCTTTCCTGTACTGTTAGCTGGACACTGAGTATAATCTTCTTAAGACTAATGATGTTGTACAAGATCCTTTGTATAAGTTCTTTCTAGGATCTCGAGCTGTCCAGCGTGGGCCCATGTCACTGTACCGCCACCTTCCCTATTATATAATATATAATATATATAGTATATATTAGATATTATTTATACTTTATTATATTTTCTATATATTAATGATATTACATACTGGTAGTACTATTATATATATTAAACATATCTATAATATTATACTATAAAAATTATTAGTTACTATATATATATATATATTATAATCGTATATATATACGTATATAATATATATATATATTTATATATTTATGGTGTTATTATATTATATATTTTATAGTTATTATATAAGGAGGCATGCATGGAATATTAATACTTTAAAGACTGGATATTTACAACAATTTGGAAGATTATAATTATTTAAGTTTTACTTATATTTATTTGATAATATTTTTTATGTTATGTTATTATTATATTATTAATATAGTGATTAGCTATTATTGTTTGTATTATAATTGTATTATATAACTAATTTATATTTAATGGCTAAGAAAAACCTGTAAAAATGTTTTTCTGTAGTGTGATTGTTTATATATATTGTCATTTTTTTTGATTAACTAAATAATTTCATTGTGAAATCAACTGTTATCATAGCTAAAGAATCCATAAAAAAGGATACTTTATAATCAGGATGGGTTGACACAAATCTTACGTTTGGCAGAGACCCAGGCACAGAGACGTCTCGGGAGTTTTCGAACTGCAAAAAATCTACCCTAAAATGAAGAGAAACGAGGTTTCGGCGAAATTGATGTCATTTAATGTTAGGTAGAAATTTTGTCTGTCATGTGTTATTATATATATAGGTTTAGGTTTGGAGTTTACTTCATTGTAAGATCCATTGATGTAGGTTGCGTTACTGCTCAAAGTTAGGTAGGATATGTTATGGTTATATCAAGCATTATTCTTTTTCCTCTATCCTTTTCTGGTACTCGGTAGCGCTAAAAGCCGTTTTCTTTCTCATCCAAAATCAGCGTTTTTATTGCCACAATCGCCGCCAACTTTCACTACTTTATAATTTCGTATATTTTCTTCGTTTCCTCGTCCGTGTATAGAAGCCTGGCAACAGCCTATGGACTAATAATCAGCAATGTTGTTTTGGACCTTTTTAGAACAGGATGGTGTTATATATTATTATTATTTTTATATATATATATAATATTATATTATAATCTATTATTATATAATATTATATATTTATTATTAGTATATAAATAGATTATTATTTTTTATTTGGTTTATACGCACCATTCTATTAAGATGTTTAATTTTTTTCTATTTATATAATATTTTTCATATATATATATATATATATATATATATACTATATATAATATAATATTATATTTAATATTTATATTTATATTATATTTCATATTATATATTTTATTCTTATATATATATGTTTTAGTATTTATATTAATCTATATATTATTATTATATTTATATATCTAATATATATAATATATATATTATTTATATTGTAATATAGTTAGGTGGCTGTAGTGTGAGCGATATTAGATAGTGGGGGTTAGTTTTGGTCTGTTATATGTATATAGTGTATATTCTATATATATATTTTTTTGTATTTTTATATTAGATATTATATAATTATAGTCGTTTTGGTAGTAGAAGTTGTAATCGTCTTAGAAATGGTATTTCCATTTTAGTTTTTATATATATATATTTATATTATATTTATATGAATAAACCCATTTTATTATAAAATAATATGATATTATATCAAATTAATATAAAAAATAATATAAAAAAAATAAATAAAATATATAAATAAAAATTAAATAATAAATATAATACATATATATTAATAATAATAATAATATAATTAATTAATAATATTTATATAATAATAATATTAGAAATAAATATAATAATATATAATAACCATTTTAGCACCACTACATCATTCCAATGTATTGGCTAGAATAATAACATTGGCAACATAAGGTTATGTCTTATTTGGACAACTCTGTAAGGTACATGCTTTTTTTTTAAACCCTTAAAGGTTAGAACTTAGAAACATTGTTTGGCTTTGGATGTTATTTTGAAAATTAAAAATAGTAGGCAGTAAACGTTTTCTTTAAAGTTAATTTGACAGTAAGTTCTTTATTTGGCTTTTAAAGGCTATTTGTTATTACAATATAAAATCTACACTTACTTTCCATTTTTCCTATTTTTAATTTTTTAATTATAATAAAGGTAAATATACTTAGTAAGGAATAAGAAGATTTATTATGTAATCATCAGGTTACCATACAAAATGAATGCAAGGAATGTTCACTAAAAAATTGATTTTGGCAATTCTTTGAGTTTTGAGCACGGTATAGTATCTACTATCGTACTCACCATGGCACAACAACACATCGCCTGCTTTATTCTTCAAACACACATACCATCTCTACTATCCTTTTATCTAATATATATTATTAGTATATTATAATTATAGTTATGCAATATTTATAAATTACTTTTTAGTAATAACTCTTACTACAAAAAATAATATATAGGTTTAAAAGATATCTTATTTATATATTATATTTTGATAATAGGTTTCAAACTTGGAATATAAGTTATATATTTTTGATTTATAAATATATTATATTATATACTCTCTTTCTACTATTGACAAGGACTAGTTAGTATATATGTATAAATTATTAATATTTATTTATGATATTATTATTATTCATGATATGGCTTATATTATATATATATAGTATTAGTTTAATAGATGTTTTAAGGATATAAATAGTGTATATACTTATATTATGTATATATAATATATATTTATATAATTATTGTATTCTTATATATTATTATATTATATATAATTAGGGTGTAATAATAGGGTAGGCGCGTGGTAGCTCCTACCCATAGTTTTTAGTCCTTTTTAATAAATAATTCAATGGTAAAGTTATTAATTATAATCTATTTGAATTTTATATGAAGTAAAAATGAAACTGATTTATAAAATAAAATTTACGCAAATCACCTACTTTAAGTAAATTATCATGTAGTATATATTTTAATCACTCGGTGTTGGTGAGGTTTTCCTCTACTCTGTTTCGGTAAGATATTCAAAGCTAGGCGACGGTAGTTTCAGTTATTTTATTTATATAAATATATAGGAAATTAGCAGCTATACTTGATGTTCGATTTTGTGATAAAATTACGCAATTCGCGAGTAGGGTAATTGTCTATGACGTCGCATTTGAAATCGTACGAATATATTTGAAATTTTTTTTGTAGATTTCGTCCTCTTTTGTTCTCTCTCTTTCTCTTTTTTCTCTCTTTCTGTCTTCTCTCTCTCCTCTCTCTCTCTCTCTATATATATTATATATAGATATATTTTTGTATTATATATTGTATATTTATATATATTAATATTATATATTATATATTATTATATTTGTAATATTTATAATATATATATATATATATATATATCTTTATCTGTATAATTTTATTATATATATTATTTATTATATTATATATAGATTTATATATATTTATTATTTCTAATTAATTATATATATAATATATAGTTAATATTTACTTTATATTATTTAATATATATATAGATTTTATTATTATATATATTATTAGATATTATATTAGCATAATATAAACATAAAGTAATCTAATAATAAAATTATATATATATATTATATTTAATATATTATATATAATATATTATATATTATATTATTATATTATTATATATTATATTATATATATAATATATATATATATTATTATATATTATATATATAAAAATTATATATATGTAGAGAGAGAGAGAGAGAGATATTATATATATTATATATTTATATACTATATTATTAATATATTATATATAATAATATATTAATTATATATGTATTATTTATATATATTATTTATATACTATAATTTTTATATAATATAATTATATAATTATTATTTATATATATATATATATTATTAATTATATACTATAATTAGTTAGTAATTCGGGGAAAATGAGCCAGATGCTGCAGCCTGCATAGTTGTCGCTTCTCTGGCACCCTAATTTACCGTTATTTTGTGTTTTTTGGTACTTTTTTTAACTAATTTTATCTCATTTTTTTTTTATTCTAATTTGGGCTTACTTTTTTACAGTTTTTGCCAGATTTTGTCGTAAATTGGCAACCTATCCGTTAATTTACTTGTTTAGCGATTTTTTGCCCTTTTTTAGCATTGTTTAGTACTTTTTAGACGTTTTGTCCCATAAATTCAGGTTCAATCCATCGGAGATTTTGGTGCTTTCCTATTGAAGCCTCACGTGAAACAAAGTATCTTGAAAAATCCATTCGAAGGTTTTGGGAAATTGCTTTAATAAGCACTCGTTAAAATCATTTCTATTAGTTTTTGTAGTTTTATACGTAAGTTAGGGTTTTAAGGTCGTTAGACCGAATTTAAGTAGGAAAGCGCACTTTTAGAGTTTGAGCCTTAATCAAGATTTAGCCCAGGTAAGGGGGCTGATTTCTCCCTCTAAAAGGGGCTTTTTTTGGTTTAGAGAGTTAAATGACGAGAAAACTGAAACTTGAGGTGGGGTAAGGAGTTGGGTCGAGAAGACGGATTGGAGTCTGGTTCGGATTCCGGAGTTAGAGACCTCAGACGGGGGTCCCTAGTTGAAAAAGAAGAAATGCATGATACAAAAAGAGAGAGAAGAGAAAGGAAAGAAGAAGAGAGGAAGAGGAGAATAAAGGAAGAAGAATGAAGGAGAGAGGAGTAGGGAAGGATTTAGAGTTGGTAAGTGCATCCTGGTGCTGAGCGAGTTGTAGGTGCTAGTTAGTAAACATTCGTTAATACAATATTGGTACTGTTCACATAAATGATTCTGTTCTATCATGTACATATCGTCGAATTGCATTGCATCTTGCAAAGATACCCTGTTTTCTAAGAGCGTGAAGATCTATATTTATATTTTTTCAATCTCATTAGTTATTTTTTATATAAACGCTAACAGATATAATTTTTTTCCTAAAGTATTTAGAAAGGGAAAATTTGTTTTGCTTTTTTATGTTTTTATTTTTACTATTTATACTTGTATTATTATTATTTTTAATTTTTATTTTTATTTTTTATTTTTATTTTTTAAATTTTTTCTAATATTTTTTATTTTAACTTTTACTTGGTTTTAATTTTTTATTTTTTTTTCCTAATATTTTTATTTTTACATTTTACTTTGTGTTTAATTTTTTAATGTTTTTTTTATTTTTTTATTTTAATTTTTACGTTATGTTAAATTTATTTAATCTCTATTTTTTTTGTAAGTTTTAAATTTTGCATTATATCTGTTGTTTTTTGTTTTTTTAATTTTAAAATTTTTTATTTTTTTAATTTTTATATTTTTAATTTTTGTAAATTCATGTTTTTTTTTGTAAGTTTTTTATAAGTTTTATTTTGTGTATTTACTTTTTTTATTTTATTCCTTTTTATTTAACTTTTTTTTATAATTTTTATTTAAATTATTTTTTAAACTATTTTTTTTATAGGTTTCAATTATTTTGTTTTATTTTTCTATAAAAATTTATTTATTTTTGTTTTATTTGCTTTAACTTTTGTTTTACTAAAATAAAATTTAATAGCTTTTTTTAATGTTTAAACTTAAAAAAATTTGCATTGTTACATACTTAAAGCAGTAAATAGCTATATAGTAAAATTCAAATCACCCTCCCACTACCACGCTTGTATCTATTGATTTATTTATCTATTGATCTATTGATTTACTTCATATTGATTTATTGATTAAAGTCATTTTTGTACAAATAACATAAACTTTTATTTTAATTTTGTTTTTGTTCTTTAACATTATGTTTTTACTAAATTTTATTCTTTTTTATGTTTACTAACTTAAAAATTTCATTTTTAACATACCTTTAAGCAGTAATCAGTACTCATATAACAGACCACTATATACATTTGATCTAATTGATCTAATTGATCTAATTGTTTCTATGATTAAGTCAGTATTTTTCCATATTTATTAACTCAATTATTTATTTTGTTTGTTTCTTATTTATCTTGTTATTTTACTGACAATAAATATTATTATTTTGTTTTTGCTCTTAAATACGTCGGTAATAACTAGAAATTGGTTTATGTTTTAATAACTTAAAATTTGCATTTTACATATAAGCAGTAAATCAGTAAATCAGTAATCAACCCACCCATCCCACTAATGATGGGTTCCATATTATTGATATTGATCTTATGATTAAACGTCGATCTATATAAACATAATTTTCTTTATGTGTTATGTTTTTTAAACATTTTTGTTTTACTAAAAAAATTAGTTCTTTTATGTTTATAACTTAAAACAATTTGCATTTTTTTAACATTACCTCAAATGACATTTTTGTAATCAGTAAATCAGTACAACAGTAAATCAATTAAATCAAATATCATAAACTACCTCTCCTACCTTCATGATCTATTGAATCTATTGATATGACCTATTGACTATCGATATTAGATCTATTGGATGTCAAGTCATATTTGGTATATAATTCTCAAAACTTTTATTTATTTGTTGTTTATAACTTTAAACATTATGTTTTTTACTATAAAAAAATTTATTTATTTTTATTTGCTTAACATTTTGTTTTACTAAAAAATTAACTTTTTATGTTTATAACTTAAAAAATTGCATTTACCAACTTAAGCAGTAAATAGAAACAGTAATCCATAAAGCAGTATCAGCTAAATCAGTATATCATACTACCATTCTCCCCTTCCTACCATCATGATTCTTATTGATCTTATGTGATCTATTGGATCTATGATTCAATGTAATATTTTCTGTATAACATAGCACAAAATCTTTTATTAATTTTTGTTTTGTTTTTTAAACATTTATGTTTTTACTATAAAATTATTTATTTTGGTTTTATTTGTCTTTAAACATTTGTTTTTATACTAAAATTTATTATTTTTTATGTTTATACTTAAAAAATTTGCTTTTTATCACCTTAAAAGCAGTAAATCAGTAAATCAGTAATCAAACTGTATCCAGCCACCCTCCTAACCTTTCATGATCTATTGATCTTATTATCTATTGATTTATTGATCTATGTTCAAGTCATATTTGTATAACATATCTATAAAACTTTATTCATTTGTTTTTTGTACTTTTTGAAAGATAGTTTTTTACAAAAATTTATTATTTGTTTTATTTGTTTAAACATTTGTTTTTACTAAATGTTTATTTGAAAAAATTTTATAATAAAAAATTTTGCATTTTTTTAGTTAAAACAGTAAATCAGATAGTTAATGCAAACTACACACATCCTCTACCCATGTCGTGATCGTATTGATCTAATTGATCTTAGATGACCTATTATAATAGTCATATTATGTTTAATTTTACTAAACCTCTATCTATCCTGTGAGGCTCAACTTTAAATTTTGTTTTTACGATAAAATTTATACATTTTGTAATATTTTTACCATAAAAATTTTATTTATTTTGTTTTATGTTGCTGTGTATATTTGTTTTTATAAAAATTTATTCTTTTTATGTTTACTTAAAATCATTGGGAGCTTTGCTTAAGCATAAAATTCAGTAAATCAGTAATTAAAACTGCCTTCATACCCTAATTCATGATCCATGATCTATTGTCTATTGATCCATTTTTTGTATAACATTTCTCAAAAGCTTTTATTTATTTTTGCTTAATTATTTGATAATTTTTTTTAACAAAAAATTTTCTTTTATGTTTATCTTAATTGCATTTTTTACATACCCTAAAGCAGTAGTTCAGTAAATCAGTAAATCAAACTGCCATCCTATCCATTTGTGGGTCCATTGATCTATTGATCTATTGATCTTATTGATTAAGGACATTTTGTATAACATATAAACAAAAATTTTATTTATGTATTTGTTTGTTTATAATCTTGCATTATGTTTTAATAAAGAATTTGTCCTTTTTATATTATAACTTAAAAAATATTGCATTTTTACATACCTTAAAGCAATAAATCGTAAATCAGTAAAGATTCAAACTGTTATTCACATTACTCGCTACCTTCCATGATATTTGATGTGCTATTTTGATCTTTTGATTTTAAGGTCATATTTTGTTAACATAACAAAACTTTTATTTTATTTATGTTTAGCTTTTTGTTTAAATCATTTTGGTTTTACTAAAAAAATTATTCTTTTATGTTTATAGAGTAAAAACTTTTGCATTGTTCTACTTAAAGAGTAAATAGTAAATTCAGTTCCAAAGAGTGTAAATTATTCTGTGTACAAGATTATTGATACTATTGATCTATTGATCTATTGATTGTTGATTCAAGTCACATTTTTTTATAACATAGCCTACAAAACTTTACCGATTTGAGATATCTATTTGTACGTCATTTTTATATGGCCAAATAAAATTTGTTCTTTTTGTTTAATACTTTAAAATTTGCATTTTTACATATCTATCCGGAAGCGAGTAGAATCAGTAATCGTTTATCAGTAAAGCATAAGTCAAGTAATCAAACATATCCAACAACCCTCGCTAACTGATATCATTCGTGATCTATTGAGTCTAAATTGATCTTTGACAAATTGATCCTATTGATTCAATCTATATTTTGTTTATTTTTACTATAAATAATTGCATTTAGGTTTGTTTTGTTTTTTTAACATTTTGTTTTTACTAAAAAAATTATTCTTATTATGTTTATTTTAAAAATTGCATTTTTACATACTTAAAGCAGTAAATCAGTAAATAGGTAAATCAGTAAAATCATATTTTCAGTAAATCAGTAAATCAAACATCCCTTCCCACTCCTACCAATTCGTGATCTATTGATGCTATAGATCTATTGATCTATGATCTAATGATCTATGATCTATTGATTTTATTGAATCCTGTCTTATTTTTAGCAGCGCACAACACAAAAAATAAAATTCTTTGCTGCAGTTTATTGTTGTTGATATGTCGCGTTTTGTTGTTGCATTTGTTGCACTTTTGTTGATGTTGTTGTTGAAATGTAGCGTATTTGTTGCATTTGTGCATTTGTTGTGCCCAATGTTGAATTGGGTTTGTTGTTGGCTGTTGTTGTTGTTTGTTGTGTTGTTTGGTTGAAGCTGGTGTGTGTTTGGGTGATTGTCGTGTGTGTGTGTGTGGTGTGTGTGTGTTGTGTGGGTGTGTGTGTGTGTGTGTGTTGTGTTTGCAGATTAAACGACGTGCTTTAAAGTGTTGAATGCCGTAAGAGTCTTGATTATGAAATGCCCATCGAGTAATCGTCAATTTATCATATATTATACTCAGTACGTAAAATCTATACAGGTGTTGTAATACCTCTGCTAAGAAGCGTCGTGCAACTACAGTTTGTTTAATAATTAATAAGTATTACATACTTTAGCAAGATGGGTTGTGTGACATAATAAGGTTGCATTGATATTTTGATCTAAAGATTTTATTGTTTTTAGGCACCCTCCCTATCCATAATAATTATAATAATAATACATAATAATATATAATAATTAATAAATAATAATAATAATTAATAATTAATTAATAATAAATAATAATAATAATAAGTATATAAAACAATAAATAATTAACTAACATAATAAAATAATATATAGATATATATATAAATCAATAATAATATAATCCAATAATAATATCAATAATAATAATAATTAATAAATCAAATATAATAAAGATAATTAATAATCATAAAAATAAACTACTGTTTAAGGATAAAAACATATGTTAAGTAACGGGGCAAAAAAAATTGTAATAATCTATTACCACCCTCTTACTTTGATATTTTGGGAAAAAGTAATAAATCTTATTAACCTTCTATGTTCAAAGGATAATTAGATTAATGAGTATTTCCTCGAATTTCTATTTGGCGACAGGAGGCATAGTAGCAAATACATTCTGGTTGGTTACCTTGACCGTAGCTAAAATGCGTAATGTTAGGTGTAGGGTAGAGAGCAAATTACCTATCAATGCTTAGTTTGTGGAGTGCAGGCAAAGTGAATCGCTCGCCGTTATTGGTGCTGTGGTAGTGAATATATATAATAATAGTAATAATAATGAAAATAATAATAATAATAAATATAATAATTAATATATAATAAAATAATATAATAATAATTAAATTAATAATATATATATATAATAATAAAGATAGTTTTGTTGTTGAAATGTTACTTTTGTGTGTGCTGTTGTTGTTGTTGTTGGTGTTGATGTTTGTTGAAATACGGTTTTTGTTTGTTGTTCGTGTTGTGTTGTTTGTTGTTTGTGTGTTGTTGCTGTTAAAGTATTCACACGTTCAAGTTAAATGAAAATAATCAAATTTTTCTCTTTTTCTAAATAACTGTAATTAATAGCTTTGGTTTCTAGGGTTGTAAATATTCGATAGATATATTTTTGAGGTTCAATCGGTCTACGATGTTTTAGTACCTATTTTTGTCGATTTAACGTCTTTGTTAGTGCTGCTGGTTGACTGTAAAAATATCATCGAAATTGAAAATTATTAATACAATTCATTCGATATTATGCCGTAGTTACAGTGCTTATTTGGTAAGGAACTGGAATGGAAGCTGACTTCCTGGTAACTGGAAACTGGAGGAAAATAAAAAATTAAAAATAAAATAGAAAAAATAATCACAAAAATTATATATTATAGATAATATCTATATTATTTAATACTTTATATAATATATATATATATATATATATAATAAATATATATATCCTATTATATTATACTATTATATATATATATATATACTAATAATTTGAGCAGATTCAGGTTCTCCGAATATAGCACTGTAAACGGCGATTATGAATGAAGTGTATTATAATTTTCTTTCGATTATAATTTTCGTCAACCCAAGCACGTAGAAAGACGATTGAAAGATCGATTTAGGGGTAAATTCAAAGTCGATTCGTTGAAAGCATAAAAATGATCTATCGATTATTTAGTAACTTCTAGGAATAATAATTTAAGTAAAAACATTAATAGTTTTAGAGATATGTTTGAATATAGGGTATTGTATAGTTTCATTTAACTTGAACGTGTGATATAAGTGCAACAGCATCAACAACACAACAACAACAGCTACAAAAAAACAACAACTCAACAACAACAAACACACAACAAACAAACACAGTTTTCAACAAAAGATACAACGCACATTAGATATTTTCAACAAAGAGAATACTAATAAAATACACTCTTTAAATTTATATTATTATATTATTATTTATTTTATTATTATTATTATTATTATTAATATTATTTATTATTTATATTATTATATTATTTATTTATTATTGATTATTATTATTATTATATTAATTATTATATTATTATTATTCACATAGATTCACAGCTACAATAACGCGAGCGATCATTTGCCTGCAGGGTCCAAAACTAAAGCATTGATATTGTAATTTGCTCTTCTCTACACCTAAACATTACGCAATTTTGTACGCTCAAGGTAATCAACCAGAGAATTGTATTTGCTATGCCGTCACGGACAGCCAATGAAATTCGAGAATGACTCATTAAATCTTAATATCTTTTGACACATGAGAAGGGTCAATAGATTTATTTAATTTGTTCCAATGAACCCTTGACACATGAGAAGGTAAATAGATTTTATTACTTTGTTTCCCTTTTGCCTTACTTAACATATGTTATTTATCTTAAACAGTAGTTTTTAATTATTATTCAATATTATTATTATTATTATTTATTATTATTATTATTATTATTATTATTAATTATATTATTTTATTATTATTATTATTATTTATTATTTATATTATTATTTTATTTATTATTAATATTTATTAATTTATGTATTATTATTATTATAAATATTATTGTTATATTTAATTTATTATTATTATTATTTCATTAATTATTATATTATTATTATTATTATTATCTATTATTAATTATATTATTATTATATTATCTATATTATATTATTTTAAGCTGTATTTTCAAAAATATCAATGCAAAACTTGAAAATGATTTGACGCTATAGCCTTGCATAAGTGATGTAATACTTATTATATTATTTAACAAACTGGTCAGGTTGGCAACGACGCGTCAACAAGAGGTGAATTTGAACACACTGTATAAGGATGTTTGTGTATTGGTAATAATTATAAATTGACGAGATTTACTCGTTGGGGATTCATAATCAAGAGCTCATTCTCTCAATGAATCCCACAGGGACGTTGTTTTTGACAGACAAATACAATTACTGTCACTCACACAGACACACACAACCACACACATCACACACACACACACCACACACACACCAACTAAACACACACACACCTAACAACACACGCAGCATTTCACAACAACAATCAACACAACAACAAAGCACAACAACGTAACTTTAACAACACGAACATAACAAATGCAACAATGCAGAAACAACGTTACATTTTCAACACAACATCAACAAACTGCATACAAAATGCATATATGCCCTTCAACAACAAGACTACACAAGAATTTATTTTTTTTTGGTGTTATGTTGTTCATAAATATGATTTAATCATATAATCTAATAGATATAGTCCTAGATTAAATAGATCAATAGATCAATAGATTCATGGATGGACAGGATGGATGGGTAGGAGGGGATAGATGGGTGGTTTGATTTATGATTTACTGATTTACTGCTTTAACTGATTTTGATTACTGATTTACTGCTTTCAGGGGCATAAAAATGAAGACTTTAGAGATGATATAATAAGAATAAGAATAATTTTTAGTAAACAAAATGTTTAAAGAAAACAAAGACACAAAATAAATATATATTTTTTATAGTAAAAATTAGAAACAAAATATAACCTGAATTAAATAGATCAATAGATCAATTAGATCAATAGAATGTCCGAAGTGGGTCGGAGGGTTGTTTGGATGTTAGGTTGAGTTTACTGGATTTTCTGATATAAATGAAGAACGGTTTGGCAAGCGGAGGATTAGAGTTTCAAGAAGGGCTAAATTTCAAGTAGATGTTTATGAACATAAAAAGAACGTGATTTCCAGGCGGAGGTTCAGGAGTATAAAAATGGCGAATTTAACAAAAGTTTGTCTATGGATACTCGAAATGTGATTGAATCAATAGACAATAGATAATAGATAATAGATCAATGGATCAGAATGGGCTAGGATGGCAATGTTTATGAATTTACTGTTTTATCTTGAGTTTAGCTGCTGTAAAGGTATGTAAAAATCAACGTTAAATAAGTTTGAACATATAAAGAATACAAAACTTAGGAATAAAAAAATTTTAAAAGATACAAACAAAAAATATAAAAGTGTCTGTAATGAGTTACAGTATATATGACTTGAATAATAATCATATAGATCAATAGATCATTGATTCATTGGAAGGGTAGGAGGATGGCGGGAGGGCTGTTGATGTTTACGAATTTACTGATTTATTGCTTTCAGGGGGATGTAAAAATGCAATTTTTTTAAGTTATAAACAAATAAAAATGCAAATTTTTTAAGTAAAAACAAATGGTAAGAAACAAAACAAACATATAAAATAAAGTTTTTTGTGTTATGTTATCAAAATGTGAATTTGAATAGAAATCGGATGCAAAAATTACTGAAGTCCGAATGGTAGTGGATGGCAGTTGTTGATTATACGTGATTTTACTGATTTACTGCTTTAAGGTATTAAAACGTAAATTTTAAGTTATAAAACATGAAAATCTTAGAATATTAGATAAAGACTTTATCATTTACATGATGAATAAACAAAATAAAATACTTCCCTCTATTAAATGTGTCTAATTCTTAAAGAAACAAAACAAAGTTGCCAAGAATCAAAAAAAGCTTTGCATTCATGATATTCAAAATGTGACTTGAATCATAGCTCAATAGATCATATAGATATTGAGTGTAGGGGGTATGAAGGGAGTTTGAGTTTATGATTTACTGATTTTACTGATTAGGGTATGTAAATACTAAATTTCTAAGTTAGTTAACTATTTTTATTTTCTGAATTAATAAGCATGTTTTAATGTTGAATAAGCAAAAAATAAATAAAGCTTTTGAATAAAATTATATTCGATGTGTGACTGAATCATTAGATCAATAGATAATAGATATGGAAGTGTAGGGGGGTATGTAGGGGGTGGTTTGATTTACTGGATTTACTGATTGTAACTGCTTGTTAAGGTTTGTAAATAATACAAATCTTTATGAAGTTATAAAACATAGAAAGAATAATTTTTTAGTAAACTAAATCTAACAAAGGATTAAACAAAATAAATAATTTTTATAGTAAAAATAAAACAAATAATAAATTTTTATAGTGAAAACAAAATGTTTAAAGAAACAAAACAAAAATAATTTTTATAGTAAAAATAAAACAAAATAATGACTTTAATCAATGGATTTAGATCAAAATAATCAACTTGTCCAGGATAATTCATCAAAACAGTTTCAAATGGTATGATTAAATGTTTACTGATTTAACTGCTTTGAAGGTAATGTAAAATCCAAATCCATTTATGAAAGAAAGTTTTTTAAAAAGAATAGATGCAAGCGGATTACATAATGTTTGATGCAAATAAATACTAAAATAATAATATTTTTATATGTAAAAGAACATAATGTTTAAAGAAAACAAACAAGAATAATATAAAAGGTTTTTTGAGATATGTATACAAAATATTGATTGAATCAATCGAGCAATAGATCAATAGACTCAATAGATCACAGATGGTCCCAGAAGGGTTAGAGGGTGGCTGGATACAGTTTGATTTACTGATTCACACTGATTTTCTGCTTAAGGTTATGTAAA
The DNA here is from genome assembly GCA_015478945.1 of Trachelipus rathkii. Lineage (NCBI taxonomy): Eukaryota > Metazoa > Arthropoda > Malacostraca > Isopoda > Trachelipodidae > Trachelipus > Trachelipus rathkii. Next base: position 39,359 of record JABUQX010045868.1, read on the forward strand.
AATGCACATTTTTAAGTTATAAACATAAAAAAATAAAATTTTTAGTAAAAAAAAATGTTTGAGCAAATAAACAAATATAATAGAATTTGTTATAGGAAAGAACATAGATGTTTATAAAGAAACAAAACAATAAATAAAAGCTTGTGCTATGTTTTGCAAAGTATGACATGAATCATAATCAATAGATCAAATAGATCAAAATAGATCATGGATGGAGTAAAGTCATATTTGTTTTTTGATTTAATGATTAGGCTTTACTGCTTTATGAATTACTGAAGCACTCAGCGTACTGCTTCAAGGCCAACAAATGGAAAATTTTTTAAGTTATAGGCAGTAGTAGAATAAAAAATGTAGTAAATAACAAATGTTTAAAGAATAAAACAACATAAAATTTTTTGTAAAAAATCATAATGTGTAAAGTATAAACAAATAATAAAGTTTTTGGAGTAATATGTTTACAAAAATATGACTGAATTTAATAGATCCAATTAGAAAATAGCTCAATAGGTATAGGTCAATAGTTCGAATAGATCATCGGAGGGTAGGAGGGAGTTGGATGCAATAGTTTTGCTTTAACTGATTTACTGTTTTAAAACCGGTAAACTATTAATGATAGCTACATCTACATTTGCTGGTATGGTAAAATATGCAAATTTTTTTTATAAGTTATTACAAAAAGAATAAGATTTTTAGTAAGAAACAGAAAATGTTTAGAAGAAACAATACATAAATACATAGATAAGTTTTGTGTTAGATTATACTCGAAACTATGCTTGAATCGAAAAGATCTTAAATGAGCAAAACCTCATTAGATTATAAATAGATTCATGGATGGAGTAGGATTAAGGTTATGGATGGTGTTTAGATTGTACTGATTATACTGATTTTCACATGCTTTATACGTATGTAAATCAAATTTTTTTTAGCTTATTAACATAGAAATGAGATTAAAATTTTAGTAAAGTAACTATATATTACACAATTAGTGCGGTATTATAAAATAATATAATAGTTTTTGTAATCGAAGACGAGACTAATTCGATATTGTATTCAATGACAATATTAGAATCTAATAGAATTCAATAATTCAAAATTTAGAGAAATAGCTCAAATATGATATAGGGTGGAGTGGTGGAGGGTTGTATTGATATGTAATTGCTGGATAACTTGATTTACTGCGTAATAGGTAATGTAAAAAATAGCATGAATTTTTTTTTAAGTTATACACATATAAGTTTAAATTTTTTTACTAAATAGACAAAATATTTATAAGCAAATAAAGATGAGTAAAAAAATATTAGTAGTAATGAAATTAAAACAAATAATATAAATTATTACCAGAAGGACATTAAAAAATAATTTAATATAAAAAATTATAAAAAATAAAGTTAAGAGATTTAACAAAGGAAATTGGAAAAATAAAAAAATTAAGCGTAAATATTTGTCTTGAAAATCTTAAATTTACAAAAAGAAAATGAGTCAATAAATTAAAAAAATAATAGAAAATTAAAAATAACTTTAAAATAAAAACAGTATAGTATGCAATAAAAAAACTCTACAAAAAAAATATAAATTTGCAAAATACAATTTAAATATATGTAATTAATAGATATATAAAATAAAAAATAAACAAATTAAACACAAAGTAAAATAAAATAATAAATTAGTTTAGAAAAGTAAAAATAAAAATTAAAAACGATACAAGAATAAAAAATAAAAAAATTAGTTGAGAAAAAATTTCAAAAAATAAAAACTAAAAATAAAAATTAACAATTAAAAAATAAGAAGTTAAGCACAAGAATAAATTTAACAATTAAAAACATTAAAAAAAGCAAAAATTATATGGTTTTCAAATTTAAGGAAAAAAATTTATATTAGTTAACGTTTAATAAAAAAATAAAATGAGATTGAATAATATAAATGTCAGTCTCACGTTCTAGAAAGATGGTTATCTTTGCAAAGAATGCCAATGCAATTTTGAGAATGTACATGATCAAGTAAAGAATATCATTATGATGAACAGTAACGAATTGTAATTTATTACCGAATGGTTTACTAACTAGGCAACCACACGGCTCCTCCAGCCCGTGCCACACAAAATCTGAAATCCTTCTTCCTACTCTCCTTCCTCATTCTTACTTCCATTCTCTCTGCTCAGGTTCTCTCTTCTTCTTTCCTTTCTTCGCTCCTCTGTTTTGCTGCATTCCATGCGTTTCTTCTTTTTTCAACTGGGTGACCCCTCTGGGGTCTCTAGATCGAATCCGAAACAGACTCCAGACTCCGTATTCTCCGAATTCAAATGCATCTATGCATGTCCCAAGTTTCAAGTCTTCTGCCGATCATTTAAGACTCTCTAGCGAACCAAAATAGCCGCCTTTGAGGGGCTGCAGCTCTCTGTGGGCTAAATACCTTTGAGTTCAGGCTTCAAACCTCTAAGCGGTTCTTACCCGACCGTAATTTTCGGTTTCTATACTCGACCTAAAAACCTTATCTTTTGGAGTTTCATTTTTGCTTTACCCTCTGGTCTTTTAGAGTCTTTGCTTTCTACTCTGGTCATTTAAAGTCTTTGCTTTCTAATCTGGTCTTTTAGAGTGTTTGCTTTCCACCTCCTGGGCTTAATTAAAATAATTCCCAAAATCCTCACGGAGGTGGGATCTTGATCGCTGCATTATGGTGGAAACACGTTAAAAAAGTAGCTATGAAATGCTAAAAGAAAGTTGCCAAAAAATGTGCTATAAAAGGCCGTCGAAATTTAACGGATATTGCCAAGTTTTATGACAATTATTACTTGCAAATACGTTAAAAAAGTAGCAATTTAGTAATCAAAAAAATAAAAATTTAGTTAAAAGACAAATAAAAAGCGCAAAATTAACGGTTAGGTTTCAGAATTAGCGCAATCTGGTCAGATTCTTCTTTGACAACTCTTCTTCTATGTCGACTACTTATATAATTCTATAATAATAAATACTAAATAGTTTGAATATGATTATTATATTATTATTATATTATATAAATACTTAATTTATTGTATGATATAATATATATTAATAAATATTTAATTATAATATTCTATATATATATATATATATATCATACCTTTTTCGCAAGAAAAATTTACTTTTCAAAAGAAGATAATGATTTCCAAAAAAAATATAGGTATATATATTCAAATTTCCTTTTATTACTAAAGACATGAAATTTCTTTGAGTTGGTTTGGGTTACCAGTACAATTTTCAATTCTAGCAAAATATGATTCAAAAAACACAATACATCTAATGTTTTCGGAAATAAATGAGATAGAATCTTTGAAACAAAATTTCCTTCATATGAAAATGTTTTCTCAGATTCAACGCTCGCTGCTCTAATTGTTAGTAAACTCTGATAGAGTTTTTCCAAACGTTCAGATCGCTTCTTGTAGTTTCAAAGAGTTTCATTTCGTTGCTTAAAGAAAAGATTGGAGAAAGGATTTTTTTGCATTTATTTTTTCTTGAAACCTCTTTGTTGTATCTCTGAAGCATTGGATCACTATCTGCATTTGCAAATTCTGTATCTGAAATTTCATCTTCAGCAATCTCTTCTTGGGTTTCTGTCTTTTCATTTTCATCTGATTGAAAAAACCTGTTGAAAGTTTCCTCAGTCAGTTTTTTAATGCATTTGTGATTTGGCAGCAAGAAGAGTTGTTCGGATTCAGAATCATTTCTTTTCAAATACTCTGATCTTTTGAGATAACTTATTAACCCAAGGAAGAGAAGTGCAGCTACAAGATTCTCTAAACTTCTCCATTCGTCATCAGAAATTTCTTCGGTAATTCCACTAAATCCATTTTGTGTGGGTATCTAGCACAAGTTTCAGTTTTATTCCCTTCAAAGAACTTTTAACGATTTCTCGAGAACAATCACTTTTTAATGGAGATTTTCTAAATATCTCTCAAATTTTTAAAACCTTTAAAATCAATTCACTAAAATCCATAGAGATTTTTGAAACTCTGGCTCCTTCATTATCATTAACAACTGTCTTAGTTGAGTCAATATCTGTGACCATACTCACAGGAATGTCACAATCATCTCAGTCTTGAATCGAAAGCTTCTCTTCCCTTTCCCTTTGCAGTTGCTTTTCTTTCTACAGAATATCACAAACACTAAGATGTGTACCATGAGTAAGGCATAATTGATGAATGAAGCTATTTTCTTTGCCAAATTTTATTATCACTGAAGCACTATCTGTCGTAACTCCTACTATATGGAGATCCAGATTTAATTGAAATTCACTTGATCGGTTCTTGACAACTTCTATAATTCACTGAATAGGAACTAAACCCAGGGACCAATGTTTTGTTGCATCATGTACACTGATGTTCATATATCTAAGATTCTGGGAAGATGTATACTCATCAAGGGAAATTGGATAAATTGGCTTTACAGGAGACTTAAATAAACTATAATTTTTTATTTTAAAAACCAGTAATGGATTTCATTGTCGGTAACGTTAATTTTAATACTTTCATGAATCTTTTGGTAATATCTGGTAAAATAAAAATTTTACTCTTGGAATTTCGAGCCCTTATATATAATTATATTAATAAGTTACATATATATATATTATATATATAGTATATAATATATTATTATATTATATATATACATATATATATATATATATACTATACTATATATATATTATTATATATATACTGATATATTATAATATATATAATATATATATATATATATAGATATATATATATATATTATAATATTTATAATATTATATATTATATTATCATTATATATTATATCTATATATTTATAGATTATGCTATCCTAATATTCTTATATATCGGCGGATTGGTTTCGTGTGCCATGATTGATTCTTAAACCAACTTAAGTATCCTTCGAATGCAATATTCAAATGCGGATGGATTATTTTTTTTTTTTCTTGAGCGAAAGATACTTTATTCTCTGATGGTCTGATGAACAACAAGTCTTTTAAAAGTCGCAGCCTCTTGCATTAATTTGGATTATTTGTGATAAGAGTTGTGTTCATTTAATAGTTGGACGAGGTTTAGGCAGCCAATATAGTTTAATTCTTGATAATAAAGTGCTTTGTTTGTTGGAAACTATCAGTTGGCTTGTGCTGGTGGGTAACCATTTTGGAGGTTTCGTGTCCGTGAAATCGGGTAAGTTAAGTAAATTTGTTGTATACTTAAAATTTATAACTCGTGTATAGTGAACTTTTTATAATAGTAAAAGTTGGTACTTAAAAAGTTTTAAAGAAGTGTAGATATCAGTGGAAATTCAACTTGTAGTGTTGTCATCAGGAAACCTGTCATCTATGATGCAATATAATCAAGGGCCATCAATATTAAAAGTGTGTGTAATCTTTGGATTATAGAGAAATTAATGGTTTAGGATTTCGATAACTTTACTTGCATTGATTTGAGGTTAGAGAAGAGGTTTACGAGTCTTGCAATCATTTTATATCGAGAATTTCTTTTGTTAGGAAAATAAAGCGTAGGTGGTTTGGTTAAGTTCTAGATATGAATATTTAGGTGTGATGTAAAGTTGAGCTGTAGATGATAATTCTGTATTAGGATATTAAAGTTTATGGTTGCGTTAGTTCAGAAAGTGAAATATTTAGGTGAAAGTAAAGTTGAGTAGGGTACAAGTATTTGTTATTTAGATTTAGTTACGGTTGCGTTGACTGCAATCGGCTAGCTAAAATATAGGGTCTTTATAAACGTTAAGATTGTTTGTAAAATATGGTTTATTGTTTTCTTTTTGGGGTTATATTTATTGGGTAAGTTAAAATGATATGATGAACTTTGCCTAAAAATGATTTGGCTTTATGTACGCAAGACATTCTAGACGATAAAAAATATTTGTCTGGCTGATTCTTAATGATTGAATATAGTTTGAGATTCGGACGTGCAAATTTATTGATAAACAGGTGATAGGATAATTAGAATCAAGGATTGTATTAATTGCCGAAAAATGGTTGTTGAAAATAGGTATTAAAGTTTTTTAGGAACAAACGTATGTGAGATGACACAATCAACAATGTCTACTATTTACTTATATTATTATTATATTTATTATTTATTATTATTATTATTATTATTATTATTTATTATTATTATTATATATCTTATATTATTTATTATTATTATTATTATTATTATTATTATTATTTATTTGATAATTATTATATTCATTATTAGTATTTTTATATTATTATTATTATTATTTATATTATTAATAATATTATTTATTATTATTAATTTAGTTATCTTATTTATTTATAAGCGTCATTTGATATGTTTATTAGAACTTGTGAGTGTGCAAGTGTAAAAACAAGTGAATACGTGACTATGTTGTGCTGTACAAAAGTAAATATTAATGTTCTGGAGCTACGCTACGATTTATTATATTATTGATTATTATTATTAATCATCTATTATTATTATTATAAAAATTATTATTATTATATTATTCAATTAATTATTGATTTTTATTTATTATTATTATTATTATTATTATTATTTGATTATAATTATTATTATTTAATTATTCTTAATATTATATTTTATTATTTTATTATTATTTTCATTACTGTAAATATTCAAATGATATATATTACCTATACATATAATATATACTTATAATATATTATATTACTAGTTTATATTGTACTATATTAAGTACTTATTACATATATATATTATATTATAAATATAAGTAATCTTGTCCTATTCTGTTTTAAGGACCTGGTGCACGACCGTTGGAAAAACGCTGGTGCGGAACCTGTGCGGGCCTGTTGGGATCCGGTGGCTATCTGGTGTGTGGATCAGTTTATGTGAGACGAGTGTAGACGTCAAGTCACTTTGTCGGAGTTCTCGGGGCTGAACACACTAAGAAGAATTGGAGGGTGCCGATATAGTAAGACCTAATAATAAAAGAGAATTGGAGGGTGCCCGATAGGCACTCCTATAATAGCGAAGAATCGGAGGTGCGGTTAGCACTCCTATAACACCTGAGAATTTGAGGGTGACGCGCGTAGCACGGCACTACATCCGACGGAGTTTATCAGGGTTGGAGCGTATGAAACCGCATTGAAAGGCACTGGCCGATTTCATGGTCCTGAGTTGTGGGAACTACGGGATCGTAACCTACAAGGTACGGTAATATAGTCAGATTCATTAAGTACTGTAATGTTTATTTATTTAAAAGAACATTGAAACTCAATATATAGTGATAAACATTAACGTGAATTTATAGTTGTGTCTTGTTAAAGATAATATTTTGGGGATTTATATATGGTAGTTTTAATTAGTTAGTTAGGTTATGAGATATATATTATAATATATATATATATATATAATATAGTATACTATCTATATCATATTATTATATTAATATATAATAATATAGATATATATATATAATTATATATATATATAATATATATATAGAGTATGTAAGATATCTGCGTATAAGGCTTGTTATAAAAATGTAAAATATTTTATCTGGGTGTTCTTTCTCTGACCCTATTAGAGACGTGAACTGTGCCTTGGCTATATGAATACCCCGTAGCAAACGTATGCTGGAGCCGGCAACAATATATATTATTATATATTATATATTATATATATATAATTATATATATTAACTATATATTATATTCTAATGGGAATATTTTTATATTTACTTAGGTAATATTAGTATATAATATATAAGATTTGTAAGTAAACATCAATAGGGTACTATATAATAACCTGTATAGTATATTAATATATATAGTATTACTATTTTTGTTATTGGATAGATATATAATAGTATAGTATTTTATATAGTTTATTATTAATATTATCTTTTATATATCTATATATATATTATAAATATATAATATATATATAATATATTATATATATATATGATATATATATAGTAGGTATATATTATTATATATAAATTATATATAATATTATTCCTATATATAGATATAATATATTATATAATATATATATATATAATATATATATGATTTATACTATAGATAGATATATATCTATATAATATATATTATATATAACTATACTAGAATTAATATAATGTAATATATTATATAATATAATAGTAGTATATCGAAAATTTTCTTATACTATATATATTATATATTAGTATACTTATATATATATAATAATATATATACTATATTATATTTAATAATATCTATATATATATATAGTATACGTATATATATGATGTATATATACTTATATTTATATATATAATAATATATTATATATAATACATATATATATTCTATTTTGTATATAATTACTATTATAATAATATACTATCATTTACTAGTATATAATATATATATATTCCTTTATGAATTATTATTATATATCTTATTATATACAACAGATTTTAATTATATAGCTATATAATTTTACCTCTATATATATATAATATATCTATTATAATTTATTAATATATATTATTATAATATATTATTATATAATATATATATAGTATATATAATATTATATTATAATTATTATATCTATATATATTATGTTACTATTAATATATATATATATATATATATATATCTATATTATTAATTATATATAATTATTATATAGATTTTATATTAATATTATTACTAGTATTATATAGTATATATATGATATATATATACTATATAGTATTATAATATATATATATAATTTAATATATATATTATTATATTATATATATTTATATATATTATACATATATTATTTTTATTATATATATTATATTATGATATATTATTATATATATATATATCTATATCTATTATATCTATATTTACTATATTATATATACTAATATATAATCTATACTATATATTATTTATTATTATATATAATATATATCATATATATACTATATATATATTATACTATATATATATCTATATATAGTTATTTTATATTTTATATTATTTTTATATATAGTCTATTATAGTATTATAGTATTTCTAGTATTAATATTACGTTGGTTTTATATATCTATAATATATATATATTTATATATATATTTTAATATATATATGATATTATTATATAATATAATTTATATTATATATATATATATATTTATCATATATAATTATATATATATATATATAATTATATATAAGTATATATATACTTATAGATATTATATTGATAGATATTATATACATTTAATAGAATATTAGTTTAATTTATAATTTTATATATATAATTCGTATTAATATTATATATATATTAATTTATTAACTATAAATTCAAAGTATACATTTAATATATACTATCTATATAATTATATATATATATATACTATATATTATATTATAATTATGCTTTTATTTATTTATTATATACTTATATATATTATATAGTATATATACAATATATATGTTATATATTATTATATATATAATAGTGTATATAATATATATAGATTAATATATTATTGCTACTACTAAAATAAAACTATATTATATATGTTGATATATTTATAAATATATATTTTATTATATATATATACTTTTTTATTATCTTATTTAATTAATTTTCATTATTTATATAATATATTATACTATATTACAGTATATAATTTAGTATGTATATGTTTTTATATACTATATATACATTTATATAATATGTAATATTTATAATATATATATATCATTAATATTATATATATATAATATAATTATATATTTATATATATAGAGGTGTAGTTATTATATTATCATATTATATAATAATAGTATATAATTTACTATTTATAATATTTATATGAGAACGTATATGCATTGTTGTTATATACGATATAGTATTAAGTAGTATATATATATATATAACTATATACTATACTATTATTGATATATTATATATTATATTTCATATAGAATATATATACAACATATTTATATATATCTATATATAAATCTATAATATATATACTAATTATATATATATTAATATGTCATATAATTATTTTAATACTAAAAAATATATCTATAATAATTATATTATATTATAATATATATATTTATATATATATATATATAATATATATATTTATATAATATAAATATAGTATATATATATATATATTATATATATATATATATATTTATATTAATATATATCATATATTATAAGATATATATATAATATATATATATATATATATAAATATAATATTTATATATATATATATATATATAATTAATACTATATATTAGTTATAGTATATATATATCATATATATATATTATATATATAATATAATATATATATATATTTATGATATATATTATATATATATATATATATATATAATATATTATTTATATAGTATATATATAATATATACATATATATATATATTATTTATATTTATTATATATATATATATTATATATATATATATATTATATAGTATATATATAGTAGTATTATAATATTATAAATTATATCGTATATATACTATGATTTAATATAATATATATATATAATATATTGAATATATATATTACGTATATATATATAATATCTATAATACTATAATATTATATATTATATGATATTATATAGTATATATATATATATGATATATATAATATATTATATATATATATAATAATATATATAATTATTAAGTATATATATATAATATATTATATCTATATAAAATATAGTATAATAAGACCTTGGGAGTATATTAGTATTATATATATATTATATATTATATTAATTATATTATACTAATATTTATATATTATAATTATAATTATATATATACTATTATTTAATTATATTCAAGGTTATACTAATAAGAAAGTATGAGATATATTAATATTTATTAATACTACTTTATATCATATTTTATATATATTTATATATATAATAAATATATATATGTAAATAATATTAATCATATATATATAATAAAATATATAAATTTATATATATTAATATATATATAATATTATACTATATATATTTATATAATAATATTATATATGATTATAATACATATATATTTCTTATATAATTTATAATATTTAATATATATATATATATACTAATATATATTAATAATACTAATATATATATCTTATATACTTATATTATTTATATATATATTTTAATATATATATATATAGACTAATATATAATTATATTATTTATGATATATTTATATATACTATAGATATATATATATATTATATTAATATATATATATATAAGTCTCTCTATAGTATATATATTATACTATTTAATTAATTTATGAATTTGAAAAATATAATATATATATAATATAATTAATTTATATATATATATTAATATATTTATATATATATAATATATATATATTTATATATATATATATAGTATAATATACTATTCTATATATATTATATATATTTTATATATAATTAGTAATATATATATATCATATAATATATTATATATATATATATATATATATATATATTATATATATATATAAATATAGTAACTCTATATATAAAATTGTTATTATATAATATATATATAATTATAAGTTATATTATAAAAATTAATATAAATATATAATTACTATATTAACTAATATATATTAATAATATATATTATATATATATATATATATATATATATATATATATATAGTTATATTATATATATATATATATATATATAATATATATATATAATAATAACTATATATGATATATATTATATCAATATATAATATATTATATATATTATTAGTATAATATATTAGTTAATTATTTAATATATATATGATAGTATATATATAAATATATATAATATATATATATATATATTATATATATTATACTATATATACTTTATTATTAATAGATAGTATATATATATATATATATAATATCTATAATATTATAATAAGTATAGTATATATAAGTATATATATATTTTATCTTATAATATAATATATATATATATATATTATATAAATATATATATATAATAGTCTAGTCGAAATAAATTAAAAACTTGAGAGAAAAATGCTAACTGGCTATTGTTATAAAGTTTATAACTTCTATAATTGTTATGGACAAGAATATTAAAATCACGATTAAAACAACCAAGATTGTACAACATTCGAATATGCCAAGCTTGAACAGATATACGATAGTCTCATAAAAATGACAGACTGGCAAATTGCTAAGGTGACAGATCTCATCCCACCCTCCCACCTCAGTACAAAGACAATACCTGATATCAGAATCAAAGAACTTGCTGAGATAAGAAAGCAGCCTGATAGATTGATCTCATCCTTCTCTTGTCATACCAAAGCGGTCGAAAAACTTGATAAATTTTCAATAGATGACTCCGCTAGTGTAAAAGGAGTTAAAGATTGGCACTAATTTATTCGATCCCGTCTGCACTCACACAGAAAATTAAAAAGGTTTGAATCTAAGAAGGTTTATCATATATAAATTGAGATGGAGTCAAAGGAATGGTGGCTGCGAATAGATAGAGCGGAATTCAATGTACAACCATCTCCTCGTGTTAAATTCAGGGTTGCCAAAGTAACACAATTAGAAAACAAAAAGTTGGTAATAACTTTCATACTTCTATGGTATGCAAAATATATACTAGAAAAGCTTTCATTAAAAGGAAATGAGTGTTTATCTATGAAAGAAACAGGTAAACCTGAGTGTTTAAAAAATTCTATTTATGCAATATAAACAAATTATCTCACAATAAAATTTTTCAGGCTCACATTACAATTTCTATAACCTAGTGATGGCAGATTTAACACATAGGAACAACATAACGAATTTGAAAAACTATATATGTACCTCTTATAAAATAAGCTTTTTTAATTCATTTAATTTCCAATTAAGAATAATTATGTAGGGGACTTAGAGATGTTTTTATTACATCTTCAGTAAAAACATACGTATATTTTAATTACAAAAATAACGATGGATATTTATTATTATTGTACACCCTTGAGTCATAGCGTGTAGCAGAACTTAATATATTATTATATCAACCACATATCACTTAACATACGCAGTGTGACGTCAGAGATACATCACGTCAGTTACGCAAACCCACGTCACAGTATGACGTCACGCATTCATTTCAGCTATACGTACATACGAAGCGAAGCTCCGTTTAAAATATATAATAAATGCCCTATAGATTGACTTATTGCTTCATATTGTTGCTGCTTTGAGAGAATAAATGAAAAATTAATATATGTCTTTTTATTTATTAGGAAATTTAGTGTTTCATTTGAGTGACTCGACCTCCAGAGTTAACCTTCACATAGGGAACTTTTAAATTTTATCTACAATTCACTATATTTATTCCTTGTATTCACATTTATATTACTTTTCATCGATTTTTATTTGATCTTATATCAAACAATTTTAATTCACAAAAATTATTAACGTATATCTACGGATGAATCAGTGAATCTAATAAAACATATTCTCTATATGACGGTTATAAATTGCGGGGGAGATTGAACAAAAAAATATTTCATTTTTTTTTTTTTTTTATGAACGCAGAATTCAAATGTAAAATACTTCGTGCTTCCTATAACTGCTTCAGACAGACTGATAGACATCGCACAAGTTTACATTTTTCTCCAAACCAGTTTTCGTTCCGAGTATCTACACATAACTTTTTTTTCGGATTGATTTTTCATAATTTCCATAATAAATTCCAATAATACCAGTGATTCTCATATCGAATTTTTACACTTGTATATATAATGATTATTTTATATATATATTAATATATTAATAACTATATATAATAATATATATATATATTTATATATATATTATATAATTATATATATTAATATATATTAAATAATATATATATATATATATTATATATATATTTTATATATATTATTATTATATATATATATTAATCTCTATATATATTAATGCTTTTTAATCTTTTTTAAACATAACTGTTAATATTTCATTTTAATTGTCCTATTCTTTGTTTCAAACAAAGAGGGCAGGCTATAATTTAGCCATCATATTGTATGATCACGAAATTAATCCGTGATTCGTAATGTATTGAATTATAAATTTATCAATGCAGAAAATTGGTTTTACAAGGTAGATTAAATAACAGAGGCAATTTTTCAATAACCTATCAACTACTTTAGGATGGTTCTTTCTTATATCTAATAAGAAATATAAATTAATACTGGCATATTATTTAAGTAATCAATTTATTTTTTTTTTATTTTTTTTTTTTTTTTTTTTTTATTTTTTCTTATTTTATATTACTAGATAAGAGTCTGTTTCTTATTACCTACATTTATGTGTTGAATTGTATATTGTGTAACCAAGTAGTGTTTATTCTTTGTATAGGAGAATGAGAAAAACCAAAGCCTTATCGGTAACATAAACGATTATTTAATGAAGTTTCATTACAAGAAGGCGATAATACATCTCGGCTACTCTACACAGATAATTTTATATACACTCATGCTTTATTAAATTGGACTACACTCTCTCCTACTTTGGCACAACACAATTAGTCAGAATATAATTAACTACTATATTTGTGAACATATGCGAATTACAAAAATTTTCTCCTTAAACTAATATCCTGCACAAAGCGCGGAAAACGAAGGTTAGTCCACCTGAAATAAATATGGGAATAGAGAATCACACAGCAGCAGCACTGTCTAACGGCTAGATGTGCATCTGGTGGTCGTATGAACAGAACTTACCATATATAACAAATAAAAAATCATCGTCACTATACAAGGATATAATATAAATAATAAATATAATTATAATACTTTTCAAAGTTCCTGTTTGACTAAGCTCAAATAAAAAGTAAATGCAGCTATCTCACTGCTTGGCAACTTTCCATTTTTTCTAATGGATACTAAAATGGATGTTTGCTTCCGTATAAGTAATACAAGATGAGTCCAAATATGACATAATTAACGATTATTTTAAGGGGACGTAGTCTTAGTTAAGGGCTAATCTTATACTTTTGGGTAGACGTTAAGTAATTTAATCAAATAATTCCTATATAATTTATTTAAGGTTTTTTAAATATCACTCTATAATTATGTAAATTTTACTTATAGTCTATCGAATAATGGTTTGGTTATTAATTTTAAAATGAATAAAAAATATTTTTATTAAAAATTATACACAGGGAATACACGGGGGATATGGGGGTCAAATTCGGAAGTCTATAAATTAGGTAAAAATCCGAGATAACCTTTTATGTTTATTCATTACCGATCAGTACTCGAAACTTTCGGAGTGCAATGATAGAGTTTGGAGAAGTATAACACTTATTTTTTCAAAATTTTATAAAATTTTTCACAAATTTTTCGCCCATAAAGCAGTACGGTAAATATACTATCACGTCCCTGACGTTTTAACATAAAAAAAAATATTCTACAAAATCCAAAAAATGTGATATCTCGTTTATGTACTATATATGTGTTAACTCTGTGGATGATATAGATATTGTTATTGTATGTGTATAATTTGGAATGTTATCGAATGTAAATGATAATATAAACTCGTATAAAATGTATTTAGTTCTATGGGATTTATGGAATTTTTGTATATTTTGTTACTTATTGTATTTTTGATATGGTAAAGGTGTTGTAATGTATCGCAAATATTGTATTTGTTTATTATATTGATAAATGTTGAATTAGTAGTGTATGTAATGTATATCGTTTTTATGTAATTATACGTTTATTAATGTATGTTTGTATGTATGTACTCGAGTTCATAGCTATACTGTATGGAAATCACTTTATGTTCCTGATACTGGCTCATGGATGTCTTTGTTGCTAACTGTCTATCACAAGTGTTTACAAATGTCATGATTTATTGTTATTAGTTTATTAAATAGAAACTATTGTTTCGTATTAGCCCTTGTATAGACGTGATTTTGTTATTGTAGCCCTCGTTAGCTAATTGTATGTATCACTATGTATGTAGATGAAGAGATAATACATTGAAAATCTGTATGTTCACGAAAGTGTTTTATTCCGCTATAAATGAACGATATGTATGCTATGTAATGTATGTATGTATGTATGTATGTATGTATGTATGTTGTTGTATGTATGTATGTATGTTGTATGTATGTATGTATGTATGTATGTTGTATGTAAGTCGGGTTACATTAGTATGTTATGTCTGTTATTCGCGTGTATGTATGTATGTAATGTATAGTATGTAATGTATGTGTATTATGTATGTTGTAATGTACATATGCTATGAAGATTATTGTATGTATTGTATTGTTTATAGTACTGTAATGTATGTATGGTACTCGAATAATGACATTGGTATAATAGTTAGTGTATCTTTGCCTACTAGTATGTATATATTGATATGTATTGATGCTCTATGTGATGAAAATTTATTGTATCTAGAAATTATTGAGTAGTTTGAATAATAAGATATAGAGTTATGTGTATTTTGTGTCTAGTTTTTTTATATATAGATATAATGTGATTTTGTGAGTTAGATGCTATCGCCCCCCTAAATAGAAAATATTTTTGAAGATTGGTGGATTTAGCATGTACAATTTTATTATTATTCACTATATATATATATATATTTATATATATATATATATATACTTGTATAAGGAGTGAACATTTTGGGACGCTTAAATATCTTACAAGTAATACATATTTTTTTTAATGTACGATAATATATTTTGTATGTCTAAGCGGTTTATCTGTCCAGCTGGTACACTTTTGAAAGATTTTTTCAACTTATATCTCTGATGAGTTTTTTTCCCATGAGCAGCGGCAATAAAATATGAGGTAAAACAAAAATATGTATCCAGACAAATACTACAATGTCTTATAACTTCCCAAATTATACATTTTCAAAATCTGTAAAAATTTGTAATAAATAACAGAACAACAGTAAAATAAAAGATTTATCGTGATTTTTCATTTTTGAGTTTATATATATGCCAAAAACTAATAAAAAAGTAGAATTTTAAATAATTGGTTAGCATACATATATATATATATATATATATATATATATAACTTTATTTTATTATTTCTAATTATTGAATCGATTTGAATACAATTGGGAAAGACATCTATGACAGTAGGGGGAGGAAACATTATTATTTTTTTATTATAGAAATGTTTCGTATACCCAACGATTTTGCCGTTGCTAGCGGTTCAGTCAGTACTTTAGGCTTTATATTTACTATATACTTACAAATAAAAAATTAAAAAATAAATAAAAAGATATAGAGAAAGAAAATTTCAATATTTCTTTAAGTAATATATATTCTATATATAATATATATATATTATATTATAAATATATATATATTATATATATATATTAATTATATTATAATTTAATAATATTATATTAATATATATATATATACTTATAATTATATAATATATATATATATATATATATATATATATATATATATATATAATATAATATATATATTAATTAATATTAATATAATATTGGGATAATTTTGGGATAATAACATAATAAATCCGCTACAGTTACTCATTTTTATAGTTTTCTACTATTATTTTCGAGATTTTTTAATATAACGTTTTAGCTATATTTTTAAGATGGTATGATAATATTATATTCGATATTTGATAAGTTTTTTTATACCTTAATAGTTTAGAGAAAATAAGAAAAACTAGCTCATATATTTTGTACAAGAAAAACAAATTATTGACATATATATAAGCTATTCTTAATGTTTATAAAGATTATATTATAATAAACATCTGTGATTATTGCTCGAGGTATTATTAATTGAATGATCCGTTTTAAAAATATATTTATTATGTATGAGTTCAGTATATATACAGGAATCCCCTTTTATACAAATTAATTATGATTAAAAATGCTGGATTATATTATAATTAAATTGCATTTGGATGAATTACTCAAAATCTAACCCGAGCATATGTGAACTAATTATCTCCTCAGAAATATAAAATTCTAAGGAGACGTCTGGAGCCTCTCTGTCGCATCTCGCATATTATACGAGATAGCTGAGCAT